>JANJYQ010450159.1:0-13727 GCA_024605255.1 Rastrelliger kanagurta | reverse complement strand
GAGAGAGAGAGAGAGAGAGAGAGAGAGAGAGAGAGAGAGAGAGAGAGAGAGAGAGATACATACTACAGAACTGGAACTGGAAACTGCATTATTCATAGAAAGAAAGTAAATATTAGGAACATTCCCTTGGGGATTTTGCCCTGGTTCCACATGGTGTTAAATATAGGTGTAGAAAAGGCCAGTCCAATCTCACCCCAGGGTACAACATCCAGAAAAACTGCCCCAATTTCAGTGGGGCCAAAGATCTGGTGCTCAACATAGTGGTCACTTATGTGACAGCAAAAATGTCCATTTTATGAACTGTGTGCTACATGGTACAGCAGACATTTGTCAAGGATGTAATGTTGATATTATATCTAATTATATCACCTTTATGCATCACATCCGGTGCTCTGTGGAGCAAATCCACTCAAGTATGACATGTAGAAAGGCTTTGTATGAAATATGCTCAGCTGTCATGGAGAGTCTGCATCCCTTCATTTCAATGTGGATGAAAACTCCAGAAGAAAAGTTTCTGTCAAAGGTTAAAGAAAGTACTTTTGATTCATTCATCAACATCCTCTGTCACAACAACTGTAGGAGTATATGGCAACCCTTTAATTTACAGTTCCGTCCATTTTATACTAATTTCCTGGAAAATTCTGAGCAATTTGATTTGCTATAAATCATAAGAAAAAAACACTTTCCTTTTATTTATTTTCTTTAATCTGCTGAAGATCAGAAATCAGAATTAGACCCTTACAGAAAATATCTGTGTGTAGCATTTTGTGTAAAATTATATAATATCATATTAAGTTGTTCAAAAAAACAACATATTAAGCACATTTCTTGTATACGAACTCTTTCAAATAAATGTCGTAAGAATTAAGTTACACAGCTGCTACTTTTAGGAAATTATTGAAAACGTGGTCACCTGCAACTTACATCAAAGGTCAGAGGTCATGAGCACCACACTCTGCTCATTCCAGGGCACTACACTTTGCATTAAGGTTGTGTGGAAACTTCCTGAGCTCTCCAAACAGGCCTCTCTCCTCCAGCAGCTGCCTGGCTGATGTCTCTATCATCAAGATGAATTCTGTACACACACGTCAGCAAACATGGTCTCAGTAATAACACACGGACTCACATGCAGCTCATCCATTATTTCAACAGAGTTTAGCAAACATCTGGGAGCCTACACACAAACATTTTAGAATAGATCAGACTTCATAACTTATCCTAAAAAGGAGTTTCAGACTGGGAGGGGATTTCAGAGGAGTAGAAAATACACTACAGTGACCTGAGCCAGAAAAAATGAAAGTCAAGAACCAGCCGTGAAGTGGTGGGACTGAGTGTTTGATTACATTGTTTAATGTGTTTTTCAAAACTAGCACTGATTGTTCAAGAACAAGACTGAAAAAATGTAGAAGAATCATGGAACTACTTTTCATTACACCAAGTTCTGATTTTCTGAAAAGCTTGTTTAAAGTTTATAGTATTACTATATATAACTATATTCTATAATTTATGGGGGTGAATGGGATCCGATAATTGTGAGAAGACAAAAGCAGAATTGATTATTTCCAAAGTGACCTTACAAACATCATAAATCCTGAAAATGTATGGATGTCAGAAGAGATGATGCTCCTATACTTGATGAATATATGTAGCTATTACAATTTGCAGCCTCAAAATTAAAAAAAAAAAAAAAAGTTTCAGGTCCTCTTTTTAACTGTAACACTTACAACTTGGTAAAAAAAAAAAAAAAACACTTCAAAAAACAAACAGAGGCAAATTTGTTTCTCCTAATGTCCTCCAATTTAAGGAAAGTCACTGGTTCAAAGTCAACACAGGCCAAAATTGTCAACATACCTGTTGAATTAAAATATTAACATTCAAATGTTGACAGTGTGCTTCATGTTTTCTTCAGCCAGTTTCTATTCCACTTTTGTCAATATTTTATCCAGATGAACAACTTAAAGTATAGCTGTTATTTTTGCTGTATGGATTTAAGATATAAAGGATTTTTACACATATCAAAAAGTAAATGTTTTACTTTCCAGTCCATTTTACTCATCTTCTCTGTCTCTAAACAACACTCATTTAGTTTAACTTTAATTTACTTGTTCTGATAGTTTCTATTAAAAGATGGATACAGTATTTAATGTCATGTAGTGCAAACACAATCAACTGAAAATAATGCTTCTCATTGCATTTTTAGTCTCAAAGGTTTTGAAAGATCAATTTATTTCACCACAGATAATATCATGTTGAAAAGTCCTATCTGATACCAGACATGGAAAGTAAAAAAAAATATCTGCATTTCAGCACTGCTCCACTCTCGCAGTCCGCAAATATCTAAAAGTTGTTGTATAAGTGTTGAAACCCAGGTGACCTTTGACCTTTCCCAGACTCTTTTGAGTTTTTGTTGACTTTTCTCATCCACTGTTTGTACTGACAGCTACATGTGAAGTAATAGTGAATACAGCAGCAATAATCCTCCTGCTCCTCCTCTGAACTTGTGTGTTGTCTCAGCAAACTTTATTTCAGTCTGTGTTACCCGTTAAGCTGAATTCTTGCTGCATGTTTCCTCAACTCTGCTTCTGATTAAGGGACTTCTTTTAAAGATATAAAGCAGATTCAGCAGTTTTAATGTCTCTTAAATCCCTCATCTGTCAACCATGCATCAACTGAAATAACAAATAAATCACATTACTTGATCTGAAAAACACAGATACCAAATCTTTTTTTTTTTTTACCACGTCTTCAGTTCATGTCTGCTGCAGTTTGATATTGCTGCATCCAACTCTGCCCTCTAGAGGACTGAACACTCAGAACAGATCGGTCAAATGCTTGTTTTCAAAAATCTATAAATACTTTCACACAATTGCACTGAAACAGGAAGAGAAGAACACATTATCAGTAGGTTTTTCAAAAAGAGAGCAGCCTTTATTCAAGAACAAATCAAACACAGTTGACATAGTTAATACAAAACACTGAAAAAAGGTGAAAATTATTTTAAAATCATACTCACCAATCCATGGTTTCCCTCCTCTGAAGAATTTCTGAAGCTATTTACTGTGAACTCATAATTTCAGAGCTCATTACAGCTATACAGAGGTCAGTCACACACTGCAAGAGTGACTCTTTCTCAGAGGAAAAGACCTGTCAAGAGTTTTCTTCTTTGCCTCCATGTTGAAGGATTACCTGAAATACTTAACATTTTTAATTATGACCAGTTCATATTCAAAACAGGTTTAGGCACTGTTAAGTCCAGAATATTCATAAGTACATACAAAAAAGAAAAAAGTGTTGACTCATATCGGCTCATAATATTAAAAAAATAACATACTGTGTTCATTCTTGCATTAAAGATAACTGGATAACATACAGTATCCTGGATAGACACTGCAGCTCGATGAAGTGCACAATATGTGTTTGAACCTGCTTACTAAGTTTCTCAATGTTTGGCTAAACCACACATACATACATAGATGTATGGCACTGATCAAAAGTCTTAGGCCAAGCTATATAAAATAGCTAGGAAATATGTATGCAGGTTTAAGAAAATAGAAAACTGCTTCTATAGGCTAAAGTATTTAGTGTGACCTCCCCTTTTAGTTATAGATATAAGGATTAGGTATAGGGTAAATTCATTGATCCCCAAGAGAAAAATTTAGAATTGAAATAATCATTTCAAAAGTAAAAAATATAAAAATTTAATTAACAATGAAACCATCTAAAAATATCATATAAAATAGTAATAATACACTTGAGCAATAGCAGGAACCTGGCTAAATGGATGTTAAATTGTATACATAATTCCTGTATTTTATGTTATATCATGGTGGTGACGTAAGTTTATTGTTAAACTGTAAAATATCATGCCATATTACACATCTTTGTCAGAAGTGTTCAATAACCACATGAGGGAAAATGTGCATTTATGTATATATTCTGGTTTTCTACTCCCCAAGATGTGTATGAAATATCAGTCGAGTTAATATTTGTCATTTCCTATATTTAACCACATTATATTTATATATAATGAATATATGAATGTAGCATCCAATTGACTCAAGTGGCAGTTAACTTTTTGAGGTGCTATATTTGAGCATGTCATTTTATTCTATTACTGCACTACTTTTCAGAGAATATTCTGCAATTGTTTTGTTAATGTCTCCACAATATATCTGACAGTTTTACTTGAAAATTAGGATCACTTTGTAAAACTACCCACCAGTATGTTAATATTTAGAAACTGACTCCATCACAACCAGCTCTGACATAAAATGCTGCTTGTGTTTATCCATCCTTAACAATTATTAAATTATATCTTAGAAATATATAGACTATTCTGAATACTTTTAAAAATTTACATTTTGCAAATATTTCTACTTTTTTTCATGTAAAATTGAATTAAGGACTTTTTGACACTAATTTTGGGACCTTTATGTTTCTATCACCACTGATGGTGATTTTCACTATTAATGACTAGCAGGGTTGTTTTTAAACACGGCAAAACCTCAAAATCTCCCCAAATTAACTGTATTCTACAGCACTATTTTTGAGTTTGACCTACTATGTTCAATATTTTAATACATACCCGTGCCAGCTATGTAGGCCTTCCACATACATTACCTGTAGAAAAGGAGCAGGTAGAGCCAGATGAGACTCAAACCTGTTGCATCTCACAGCTCCAGAAAACCTTGAGTCCCATTCACAGCACCACGGGGACACCTGGAGGCTGCAGTGAGGTTACTCGGGTGCTGTTTGTTTGGAGATGAACCCAGAGGCAGTGACGAGCAAGAGTAGCACTGTCCTGATGATACATCCTGCAGCAGATTCTGACTCAATGACAGCAGGACACTCTTCACTTTGCTTTAGTTTGGCACAGAATCTCTTAAAAAAAAACATGAAACTCAGATCATTGTATCAACTAAAGATTAGACTCTGGCAAACTTTTCTCTCCTGTGTTGTACTTCCTTTCCAATTAATGGCAAATAAAGCAGTTGTCTGTCTCAACCTCTCCTCCGATTGGATGAGAAGTGTATGAAGTCTGGCCCTAGACACAGAGCTCTTCTTCAAAACTCCAAAGCAAGAACAATAAGCAACTACACAAATGAACACTGCTCCTTCTCAAGCTGGCGCAGGCGCTGAGCCAACGCCTTTTGCAACAGATGAGAAAGAAGACCGGGCATTCAAACACTGTTGAGCTTTTGCCAGCAGGGTCGTCTCCATCCGACAACTCTGGTGATGTTTGGCAGAACTTGAAGTGGCGAGTGACGAACCAGACCACACCTCCAGACACACGGGTCAGAGATGACTGAGCAATAAGGCCCCACACGTGAAGAGAAACTGTGACTCTAGATTTTGCCTTTGCAAGGCAGACTGAAAAAGTATTCTAGTATGGCCAAATATCAATCTGAATGAAGGTCACATGAAAAGCTCTTCACAAAGAGGTCATTCAACAAATGATGATCAACAATATGGAAACACAGAACTGAGTGAGTGGCTTTCTTCCCTTGATCTCACACTTCCTCTCCTCTCTGGGAAGGCTCCCACTGTCAGAGTGACAAAGCCTTTAGAGTTTGATAGACAATTCCAAGAACAGAAAAGGTCACAAAAGTTGTCTTCCGAGGCACTTGTGTTTCCCACGAAAGAGTAAATTTATTGAGACAAAATCTATGAAGTGCATGTCGCACAGTTAGGTATACTTCTTAGGCCCATTGATGTTCTCCATTTCTCTCTCCAGATATCCTGAGTATACAGCACAAATCTTTTTCTCTCTCCATTTGAAACACAGAACTCAAATCAAAGCATGAAAAACAATCATTAACAGTCTTTTCAGAGGAAGGCGTGTTAGGCCAGTGCAGAGCGGCTCCTCTCTGAAGTTTTCGTCACAAAAGTCCATTGATGGTTTAGCAACATTTTCTAATAATAGAGATGTGCATGGCATACATTTAGCTCTTAATTTATAGGTTACATAATCTTTTTTAAAAACAGTACATGCTCTGTCGGGATAGTAATTAGTGGATTATAAAATTAGAAAAAAATGACATGTTCAATCAACCAAACTGAATGTGATGCTGAGGGGTGGAGACAATAAAAGCAACTCTGTATAATATAATGCAGTTCAGTATACTTAGCTTTGTTGAGAATGAGAGCAGGTAATTCAACTCTGATTAGATACTGATTAGTTGACCAAGAATTAGCCAATGATTATTATATTGCAATGACTTTGATAATCAATAAATCATTTCTGTGAATGTTGGAGCAGAACATTTTGATGGTTCCAGCTCCTGAAATGTAAAGATTTTTTGTGTTTCCTTGATCATAGTAAACTTTTTTATAAACATTTTTGGACTGTTGGTAGGACAAAAAAAAACACAATTTGTATCACCTGTCCCTTCAAAAAATATGATTTTGGATTAATCAATAATGAAAATAAGCTGCTGCCTTATATGATGCGCTCAAACATAAAACACTCATCTTACTTATAAATGAAGACACTGCAGAAAACCTTCCCTTTGACATAATTTCAACAAATACTTACAATGACAGTATTTCTATTAGGTTACTGTATTGAACCACACTGTAAAATACAGATACGTGCTGCTTGTATCGACCCCTTACATCTGTGTATCAGTGCTTTGAGAAAATTCTTTAACACAACCAGTAAAACTGCATTCATTTTCACTTTGTCATACAACCTGCAGATGTGGCTAAAAAGGTGCATTGGCATTAATGTAAGTTATTAAACTCTAACCCTTAATGCTCTTCTGCATGTATTTTAACATATGAGAGTAAATTAAGAAAAAAATAGTCTGTGGGGATACCAAGAGGACTGATGTTTATAAAACTGATTTCTTTTTTTTTTCCTCCTTTTTTTGTAACTTCAAGCAGAATTGGTCAAAACTTGGAAAGCTATTATACTGAAACTTTGAATAAGGAAGAGTTCAAGATCTTTACTTGGTCAGCACAAAGTATTACAGATGCACATCTGGAATATTTCTATTTATGAGCAATGGATAAAGCTTTATGGCAAATAGATATATTTCCTTAAATCAATAAAGAATTTCTATGTACATGGGTTTGATGAAATTCTTTTGTAGCCCAGCTGTACAAACACTGTAACAGTACTACACAGTCACTGAGACCTGAACAGGTTAAATGAAGGCTAATGACACTGTTGTGGACCTTCTCTTTTTTAAAGGCAAGAAATGTATTAAATGATATAAATGAATTGTGTTTCTTTTTTAAATGAGACAAGGCAACACATAGTATTGATTCACAGAACTGTAGCTCTTAGCAAAGTACCCTTCAAGTAATGTACATTTATCTGATTACTGAATAGCAGAATCAAACTTATCAAAATGTTTTCAATTCGATTTGACTTTGATTTCACGACACTTTCAATAGGATGAAATACAAGTCACTCGTCAGCTGAGCAACTTAAAAATCTGGGCCCTGTCACTTCTTATTCTGATTTCTATTACTTCTCTGATTTTACAACTCACAGTACAACAGTTCACAAGTGTGAAAAAGGCCTAATTTTTTTCATGATGCTCCTCTGATAATGATCATCACCATGTAATCGTCCTCTGACTTGGCAAAGGCTTTGGCAGAGGCATCCACGAACTGCTGAGAGAACTCACACGGGGGGAAAGCATGAAGGACTCCTCCATGGTCCTTGTCACGGCTGCCCCCCACAGGGAGGCTGATGATGCCTGCTGCCTCCTTCTGCTTCAGGTAGGACACCAGGTTCTTCAGCGGCCTCTCTGTGGAGTTGCTGGTGTCCTGAGCCCCTCCGTCCTCAGATTTCCCCGGCACAGCCAGAAGGATGGCATATCCACTGGAACCAGCAGCTTTGATGCGACGAGAAACTTCTTCCAGCTTGGGCTGATCCAGGCGCAGACGTTGACTGATCTTCAGCTGGGACACTTGACCTCCTTTGGAGCCCTCCACCAGCAGACTGGTCGCCACAGCCATGTCCCCCTCCAGTAAGTGTAGGGATGTGGGAAAGCTACTGTTCTTTAGCAGGAGGACACCCTGCCACGCCTGACTCAGCCTCTGTCCTCCAGCACTCTGCTTAGACTGCTGGCCCACTTTGGAGGAAGAAGAGTTTGAGGAAGAGTGTTCTGAGCGATCCTCCCTCCTCCCTGGGCTCTTACTGGAGTCACTGGCTTTGCGCTTGCGGTCCTTTTCAGAGCAGGAGCCTGGCACAGTTGGGCTAAGTGTTCTTCTTCTCTTATCTCCAAAGCCAGTGTCCTGGCTGTTCTGCCTCTCTCTGGCAGGGGAGGTTCTGCCAGAACGTGGCAGGCGTTCAGGGTCACTGTAGCGTCCCCCATCTCGGCTGCTCCCTCCAGGGCTGCGTTCTAATGAGCTGCCGTGGCGGCGCGGACCATAGTCACTGCTGTCAGGTGAGCGATCCAGCCGCCACCCATCATCCAAATAATGTCTCCTTTTGCGGCTCTGCAGCTCCCGTTCAGGTTCTATTGACCAGGTCTCACGGGAATGTCTCTCCAGGCGATCTATTTGTTCAAATCCAGCTCCTCGTACTCTGTCATGGACACCCAGGCCAGACCACTCAGCGCTGGAATAGAGATCCCTTTCTCTGTAGCGAACTGAGGGGGACCTCTCTCTCACTCTCACAGAGTCATTAAGGCGGTGGGAAAAAGGCTCAGGGACTAAGTCATAGTGCGGCAGAGGCAAAGGGAGCTGCATGTACTGTTGCTGCTGGTAGCGGTGCTCTGTGTCTGCAAAGTCCACTCTGAGTCTCCTGTCCGGGCCCCCGAGAGGGAAGCCTCGCATGTGACTACATGCAGCCTGAGCAGCATCCAGGCTTTCATACTGAATGTAAGCCCAAGCCTCACCTTTCCTGTAGTCTATATTCCTGATGGTGCCGAAGCGGTCAAACTCTTTAGCCAGTGCAGCAAGTGGCACCCAGGGTCCAAGGCCCCCCACCCACAGCCTGGTTGTGGGTGTAGGTTTACCATAGCCGATTTTAATCGGATTGTGTCCCACCACTTTCCCTGACATCGCCACTTTGGCACGGTGAGCCATGTCAAGATTTTCAAACTTGATGAATCCATAGGTGTTGCTCTGGCCACGCACTGCTCTCTTTATGTCCACCTCTGTTATGGCCCCAAACCTATCAAACGCCCGCCGCAGGTCACTCTCTGTCACACTGACATCCAGATTACCGAGAAACAAAGTCCTGTTTGCCCTCTGGTCGTCCTCTGGGGTCATCAGGTCCTCATCGCGGAAAACTGCACATTCAGGGATGAACGGGGGCCGGTTCCTGGCATCAAACATAGAAAAGTCTCTGTCTCCTTCCAGGTCTCTGAGGTGAGGCGGAGGAGGAGGGGGGAGACGGCCCAGCGCCAGCTGCTGTAGCCTGTAATCCCTGTAGCCCAGTCCCGTGGGAGAGAGAGGTCTCTGGGAGTGGAGATGCCTGTGTCCTGAGGGGAAACTGTCTTTTGAAACAGGGGAGCGACTTCTACGCCTGTTCATGTAAACTGTCTCTATTTTCAGAGGTCGGTCATACAGGACCAGCTTGCCACGGGCGTGTTTGGCTGCCCGTGCGTCGTCGGGCCTCCTAAAGTTCACATAGGCCACCCGCATGTCGTTTTCACGGCTGATTTTAACACTAACGTCGCCAAACTTCCTAAACTCGTGAAACAGTCCGTCCTCTATCTCCTCGTCGTTGAGCTGGGAGCCCAGTTCACTTATTTTGAGAGTCTTGTACTCACTTTCGGGGTTTCCCGGAGGCCGCGGGTCACTGCGTGAACCGGACCTGGATGTTTCGGCGGCGACGTCAGCGCCACCGTGCGGCTTGCTCCCCGACACAGCTCCGTAATCGTAGCTGCTGCCTGTCCGACTGGATGAACTATGTCCCTCGGAGTCCCTCATTTCTCTTTTGTCGCTGTGTAAACTTCTCCGGGACGAAGCGCCGCTCGGAGCAGATCCGTTCCCGTTGTTGCTGCCAGCCGTTAGCAAGGCTCCAGTCTTCTTGCTGCTTCCTCCTCGATCTCTGCTATCATCGAGCACCCGAGAGCGTTTCTTCACCGGCGATCGCTCGTTCCCCTTCATCTCCAAGAGTCGATATCTGCAGTCTGGGGACACAAATCCGTGTAAATGTTCACTTTGACGCCGGATTCCGCCTAAACTGTCTTAACTTTAACGCGGTTTCCACTGCACTCTCAAGCGAGTACTACTGTACAGGAAGTCCCGCCTGCTGTATCGTAGAAGAAGCTGATTGGGTGGACGCGCTGTCATTGGGGTGAAAAGGGACGGCTGTTCGCCTATCATAAACAAGGGTGCGGCTCTGCTCTGGGGTCAAAGTAACAGAGCTGCAGGCACAAGTTTAAAATGATAGATAACGATTGTGACAGACTTGAGCTGCAGGAATACGGAAGCCAGTTGTAAGCTTGAATCTAATTTTGGTGCCTAACAGAGTATCGTTCACAACACATACATCTGTAGTATAAGTCGTTTTACATGCACGAAGAACTTTATAGAGTTGAAATATTATAAAATCCACAGAGTGTGTACAGCAAGACTGCTTAGTACCCTTGGAATGAGGACACTCACATTGTATTGGGCAATACGTGGCAGTAAAACAGCACTTTCACTTCTTAGTGCAGAATCAGATATATGACTGTTTGATTATGTGGCACAATATGTTTGTAATTGTGCAGGTGCATTTGAAATGAGGCCCAACAGGTCAGGGCCTAGTCAGTAACCAGCTGTTAACAATAAATACAATTATAAAGAATATGTTATGCTGTAAGTATAGTCTGCTGTGTGGTGAAGCTCCACTGAATAGATTAAGATGAAAAACAAGTTTAGAGTTTCAGAAAATCCTAATTACAGTACAAACAGCATTTTCACTGAGTAATGCAGACAAATACACTATAGCTCTTAGTAAATTGAAATGTAATGATGAATACTTATTGGCAGATTTCCTTTTTTGTATGTTAAGGAGGGCAGCTATGCTTAGCATAAGTCTCAATGGAGCAGGGATTTGGAGGCTGTATATTTTTTATAGTGCTAATATCTTTAATACGAGAAAATCTTTCCTGAACAAATACTGTAACATATCAACAACAACTCAGTATATTACAGTGGTGCAAAACAACTATAGGCACTATACGCAGTTTTGACAAAACTCTTAAATATTTCTACTTAAACCTCCTTAATAACACCATTCACCACATTTCAGTAAGGAATATGGTTCTTTGAATACACAATTTGCCTGGGTCCAGACCTTTGCCCACATCACCAAGTCAAAATTAGATAACTACATTACATTTATTTGATTAGTTATTTTTTTACTGATAAAACTCCTTAAAGAAGCACAAATTAAGCACTAAATAAACAACTCATTGCCTCAAACTATTTGTTTTTATGTTAACATTGAACTTTTTCATCTTTATATGTGCAATATAACAAAACAGAAGACAACAGAATGAACAGTCATTGAGACAGTACAGCAAAACAGTATTATACATATAGATAATACATACCTCTGATATTCAAAGAATTCATTGTACAAAAACATTTCACCAGTTGTAATAACACCTCAGCTTGGAGATAATGAAAAACACGTTCACAAACATGTTTTACCAGCAGAGGGCAGAAAGGTTCTTCCCTCCAACGACTATGTCAGCTGCAGTTTATCACAAGACAACAATGTAAAGCACAAACTGTCTACACTAAGAAACACTTTAATATTATGGTATTGAGTATTGACTGGAAGGAGACTGCCTCCTCTATTAGCTGCCTGAAACTGTAAAACCTCAACCAGTAAGTTTCAAAATCTTCAAAGGTTTTTAATAATTTGTCCTGGTTCTTGTAATGTATAGTATATAAAAGTATATTTGTGATACTCAAACCCAGTTCAACTGTTTTGAACAAAATATTTGCAATTAAGATTTACCACATTTTATTGTAAGCACCCTTCACACTTACATTTTAATTTGGTCTATTTGGTTTATTCATTTGGTTTCTGTGCCCAGTTTGTTTCATTTTCTCATTTCTAACTTTAATGCTACATTTCAGAATATAATAGAAATATTGTTTTGTTTTGTTTTTAATCCGGCAAACAAAATAGACCAACACAGAAATAAAAGTGTTGAGACATGTATTTAGGGTACTCCCACGCGCAGGATTACAGCCTGCGCCACAGCAGGGGGAGAGGTGGTCGTTCAGTTATTAAACTGTGCTGCTTTACGGGTCAAATAATTGTTTATTCACTCTCTGCCACATCATGTATGTACAGCCAAAAACATAACTGTACATCTCTTCAAATTGAATTTTGTTTGTATTTCTTTATCTAGGCTAGATAATGTTCTTACAAAAATTTTTTCATCATGATAAGCTGTTCAGCTTCACTTTTATGAGCCAAAATGTGTGAAATACAGACAATCACATCTTTTTTATTTCCACATTATTTTAACAAAAAGATTTAATCTCCCCGCTGGATTCAAATCTTGTCATATTCATCCTACTTCTCTTTGTAGCTTTTGACCTTGTTGAACGAGTCTGACCCTATTATTTGTTACATCAACCTTGTTGCACCAACAATACTTACTTAAAAAAAAAAGCATTATGCTTTGCTGCAGGGGTATTTTAAAAGGATTATTCTTCCCAAAAAAATGGGGACAGGACCTTTGTCCTCAACCTTATGAGCTGGACTGCATGGCCCCTCTTTGAGAGACCATCTGGTGAAGTTCTTCTATAGACTGTCACATGTTCCTGCACAGGCCCAGCAAGGCAATCTGCCACCCAGTTTTGAAGTGGATAAGTGTGTGTGTATAAAGACCGTATGATGGGGTAAATTTGTTCCCACTTTAAATCATCACCCAATATCCAAGTCAGCTGCTTTTCTTCCTCAAATAGAGCATCTAGACATTCATCTATCAGCAGTGAGGTATGCTGACACAATCAAAAACAGATGAAATGGTGGTAAACTTATAAACAAGAATTACTGACTTGCAGGTACAGAACAGTAACAAATGTACACACAGATACTGACCACTACCTGCAATTTTTTAATACATCAAAAAAAAATCATTTCCAGGTGTTTGTTAACATTTTCTCAAATTGAGCAGACTGCAACAGATAGGCGTTTCATCTTTTAATAACTGCCAAAAACAGAATGATATGCAGGGGTTTTTGCTAATGAGCTGTCAAAAGGGGGAAAAGCTGCAAAGGATTAATGAGAAAAAAAAATGCTTTTAATGAGTTTCTATTTTTGTGCATCACATTAAGGTGAACAGCATGACTTGACCCACTGCACTCTGCTGGTTTTCATGTGTGACAGATGCTTAGTAACAGATCTGCCATCAACTGACCACAAGACAACCAATCCTTCACCTGTGTAGCCCGAATCAGCATGAAATAACAATAAATTTCCCATCATGTTAAACAAAAACAGATTGTCAAATCGAGAGCGAACCCCTCATACTGTGTGTCTCCTCACTGCAACTATCACATCTGTCATACCATTTCTGATGGACTGATGCTGATCTAATTATGTCAACTGCTCTTATTACAGTTTTGAAATGAAAGATTCACACCATGTTCACGTAGCACTGTACAGCAGAGTACTGCAGTGTGTCTGTGAGAGCCATACATGACCCACTTTCTCCACTGTCTGAACACCTGCACAACACCAGCACATCCCTGTGCACTAATGCACTCTGGGAAAGCTCAAGTTGATATTGTACTACGAGGACAGA
>JANJYQ010450113.1:0-11902 GCA_024605255.1 Rastrelliger kanagurta | reverse complement strand
AACTAGACATATCATAATAAGAATTATGATATCATATTATCTTATATCAAACAAACAAAAAAAACAGTTAACCTCCTTTATTAATGACATACCAGGATCTCTCTGAGAGGTGAACACGCCATCGCTGCTCTCTGACTTCACCGACCAATCGCAACTCAGGAAGAATTGCCTGCCCAATGGGGTGAAAAGCCAGCGGAGGCAGTCGGGGATGTGCTTGGTCTCGGATTGGTTGGCCACACGCTCCGCGCAACTCAGCAGGTAACCCTAGGAGATGGACGAGGACGCAAAAGATGTCGGTAAGGGAGAGACGACTAATGAAAAGTAAATTTGATAATATTGAAATTCAGTCATTATCTTGTCTTGTGCGTTTGTTGTTATGACATAAAAGTGTATATTCAAAACATAAAAGTGACCACGTACAGGCAGACAAGAGAGATGGTGGCCTAGGACAGTGCGCAGTGCAATCGCTGCGGTGACGTAGATCTGGGCGAGCTGAGCGGGCGCCATCTTGCCTTGGGCGCTCTCGCTGAGGTTGACGGCGCTCAGAGACAGAGACAAAGCCCACAGGCTGCTACGCTGAGGCACCTTACCTACAAGGAGAAAAAAGGAACTGGCTTGTTAAGAATGAAAGGTAAAAACTGGACGTGAAGTCACATATCATCCGAGAGTGCTGTTCCTGGGATGTAAATATATTCAAAACTTTACCTGTGAGTTGCAGCTGGCTCAGTCGGTGGTAAACCAGCGCCGCGTCCTTCGCGCTAGTCCTAGCCTCATCCCCTTCGTGTTTTCCTCTGACCTGATGAACCAGCCAGCCCAGAGGAGTTGGACGATGGAGGCAGTAGCGGATAACATTCCAAGACAGCGAGCAAATGAGATCCAGACTGGTTGAAGGAAGAGCTCTGGTCAAGACGGACAAGCAGGTTTCTAAACTGGCCATTGCTGCTGTGAAATCTCCCTGTAGGAGAAAGGAAACAGGAGATATTACAAGTTATTTGAGTAAGGAATGACAGGAAAAATGACAGCGTGTGATGAAGGTTGTGAATTAGATCCAAACTCCATTTGAGCAAATTCCAAAAATAAACAGATGCAGGGAACAGACGAGTGGAACTGAGACATCAATACAGTGAAAATCAAAGCAAACTGGGTGAAGGCTCATCAGTAGTTTTTCCCTATATTTGGAAATGCTGCCCCACTCATAAGTTCCACACCAGAATATCCAATACAAGAAGAAATAAAAAAGCATATAAATAGCTCATTTTATTCTCACCGCACAAAGAAAAGCCATTCAAAGTGAACTCCTGTGACAGACCTCTTGTGGTTAGAGATAAAATTAACAAGCTCACTCATTCTGTACTCACTCTGTTGAGATGCAGGTCTGCTTGTTTGCGATGCCTCCAGAAGGAAACAGACTTCGGGGAGTGAAGGGGTGTGACAGGCTCCCAAAGGTAAAGCACTCTGACGCAACCCCACACGGCCCCCACGCCGCTTAGTACCCACACCATCACCCACGGCAACAGGCATCGCATCCAGGTTGCTAGAGGATGAATTAAAAATTTTAAAAACACGGAGGTATGGCTGCAATGTATTTGAGAATATTTCACAGCAAAACGGATTCATCTTCGCTGCTTACCGAAGTCTTGCGTGTGACTCGGGAGCCAGACAAGCGTTCTAGATGGACCATGGCCTGATGATAGGCTCGGGCTTCCTGATGTCTCAGAGCCCAACAGAGATGGCAGCGGGTTGAGTGACAGGCAGAAGAAGGTCAGGGCGCAGAGAAGCAGACGAGAGCGATCCATCACTCCAACAGAGGAGGGAGAGTTTGGTTCACTCTTCACCTGAGATAAATAAATCACAATTAAACCTTAAACCTACACGGTAGACCTTATATATAGCCTGCTTCAAAATTAATTAAATTAACTACTTCTAATGTAAAGACATGCATTCTGACTTTGTGCGTTTACCTGATCGTGATCAATTAAAGGGCTGCCTGGCTCAGAGTCCACACAGTATGGAGAGAACTGGTGAGGGGAACCAGAGCCAGAGTCTGAGGCCGGAGGTGACATCATCACTATTTCCTGTTTCATCTCCACGTCGTCGGACAGCGTCACAGGCTCTGGGATGGAGAGAGAGAGAGATGACAGAGAGAGAGAGATTCATTAACATCTCAGTTTGTTACGGATGATGTGTAGAGCTCTCAGTGATGTGAGACACTTACTGTTCTTCTGGTTTGCCATCTTTAGAGCCAAATTCTCCTGCCGTAGTTTGTGGTTAACCTGTTGCAGGTACTTGATGTAGTCAATGGCCTTCCTCAGTACTCCTGACTTGTGCATCTGGAGGAAAAAAAAAAAACACTAACCTTGGCATCATTGCCCATGACCAGGTCTCTGAGCTCGATGATCTTGTCGTTGATGGAGGACCTGTACCTCTTCTCGATGATGTTGTGGGTCGTCCTCCTTTCGCCCTCTTTCACCACTCCTCCTTGCCCTATTCCTCCGCTCACCATCTGGCCCTGGTCGATGCTTGTTCTGGGTCCGTTTGTGCAGTTAGTGGAACCTGGTTGTAGCTGCTTGATCGGCAGCTTGTCTCCTCCACCCATCATAACGGGGACGGTGGTCAGGATGTTGCTGCTCATCAGTGTCTGGGGACAGGAACCAGTAGTAAGTCATTAACATTGCTGTGGTTGCAATTGTTGGTACCTCAGATATAACCGTTAATAACAACCAAACAGTAATAGAATAATCTTGGGATAAATATTGACAGCTGTTTACCGGGACTTGCAGTGCTGTGTTCTGGATGGGCGTGGTCAAGGTGGTGATCCCTGTAGGGCTTTGCATGGTTGACAACACCTGTGTGCCATCTGGTTTGAGAGTTGTCAGCACTAGTGAATCTGTCTTCAGAATCTGAGGCTGCTGGACCAGAACCTGATAGAAAGACACTCAAAGTCAATCTGAGGCTTTTATTTTTCTGCTTGAAACATTAAATCATCATCTGCTGATTCTATATCAAGTATTTGCTGATAAAAGTTATTACTATCTACTTACAGCAATTATGTGAGACTATTAATCTTACTCCAACCCTTCAAAATCCAACAAAATGTGAGTACTCACGGGTACTTGTTGCATCTGCTGTTGCACAGTGTGGACTGTTGTGGGCGCTGTGGAAAGAGTCTGGATGGTTTGACCAGCTGGTGTCAGAACGCGCTGGTGCTGAATGGTCAGAGGTTGGAGCTGCGGTGATGTCACAATGCTCTGCACTTGTGGTTGGAGGACTGGGAACAAGAGATGAGATAACTGGTCAAATTAGTGGAGCAACTGGAAATTGTGATCTGATGCTGGTGCTAAAAAAAAGGGAAGATGGGGGAATCACCAAATTTAAGTACAAATACAAGTGCAACATCTGTCTTATTCTTCTCTTTTGTTACCTTGGAAACCGGGCGCAGGGCTCTGGTGGCAGATGACAGGGTTTTGGATGAAACGTGACTGTCCACCGTTGGCGATCATCACAGTTTGGGGTGCCTGGGTCTGGATGGGCACAGTTTGGTTGTGGGTCTGAACCAAGGTGTGGACTGGGAAACTCTGGGTCTGCATAGTGATCCCCTGGGTGTGCATCTGCATTTAGGTGAAAAAAAAAGAATGATTTTCAAGAAATAGCTTATTTGTCTTTTCTTCTTTTGATGTAATGTTATAGTGAAAAAGGGACTTTCATGAACTATATCAGGTATGCTGACTACAGTTTTGCTGAGAGGTATAGAGGTGGATATTATATTTTACACTGTCAGAACTAAGACTTTTCTCCTGCCAGCAGAAAATGAATCTTCACAACAAAGAAGTTAAAGGTGGAAAACGTCAAATATTGTAATACCTGGATGGTGGGCTGGGTCGTTGGCTGTGGCTGAGGCTGGATCGGTTGGACCACCTGGGGCCGTGGCTGGAGGAGTGGTGGGCTGCGTGTCACCTGCTGCTGCTGCTGCCCTGAGGACACAGCGGTTGGGGAGGGGGTCTGGGCCGGTGTGAGGGGAGGGGTGAGGGGTACAGACTGGGGTGACAGGGTCTGGAAGGGGGTTACGGGGGTCGATGTTTGGGGAGTTTGTGGGGTTTGAGGGGTTTGAATGGCGGGCCGCGGGGTAGTGCCGCTCTGTAGGGTGCTTGCTGAGGTCATCTGGTCCTCAAATAAATCGGGGAAGTCCCCCACCTGGTTGCTGACAAACTGCAGCATCTCTGAGGAGACAAAGAACAACAAGTCTTTAAAACATGTCTGAAATCAGATGAGTCGTCAAAATAATACATTAACATAATACAATAAACTCGATTGTTGATTATACGAAACATGAAAAATCGATCAGCTTGTGAAGTATATTTTAAGTGGAGATGCAGCATTTGGTGTAGTCAAACAAAAGAAAATTCATTTGCAACCATTTTGATTATGAAATGGTGAATATTCGATGGTTTAGATTCTTAAATGTGAAAATTTGCTATTTTTCTTGGGTCTTATATTCTGATAAATTGAATATTTTCAGGTGTTTTAACTACTTATTGAATAAAATAACACATTCTGCAAAAACGGTAATTATAATGATTCTTTTTGAAATACTTAACATTTTTATAAGACAAGTCAAAGCACATTATAAAGCACATTTAAAAACAACCTCAGTTGACCAAAGTGCTACACAGTTATTAAAATACATAGTCCATATAATATAGCCTTAAACAAATATAGTAATAAATCAAACAATAAAATAATAATAACAGCTTAATTTGAAAACAGTTAGAATATAAAAAGGAAAAAAATGAATAAAAATAGTTTTTATAACTACTATTACTACACTCAAGGTCAGTTAAGTCATAAAAGGTCATTGTTATCTATTACGTATTTTGGGATGCCAGACAGCTGCATTATTAACTGTGAGAGAATTACACGATAACGCATGTAGATCAGGACGTTGTGACATAATCAGAATGCCTTGACGATGACAATTACTTTATTGCCTTTAAGCGCAGGCCTTGGCAAACAGCCAGCATTACAATAACACTGGTAATTATCTAGCTATTCCTCCCTCACGTGTCCTTGAATGAGAAGTGTCCAACTGAAACTAAAGTTAAGGTGGTCATGTTGACCTTCTGTAGATGAGACTAGAATGTGTGAATCCTTTATGGTTTACTGCGAACAGATAAGATGAGACCTTCATGGGCTGGCCTTGAATCAGTACATGCAAACAGCTACTGTTCAGATCATAAAACAGAGAGCAGGTTGTGCGCGATGCAAAAAGCTTTCAAAAAGTCAGCCTTGAAGAAATATGATGTAATCTTACTGATGGCCCAGGAAGATGGTCTAATGGCAGAAGGTAAAAGAGCACTTAGAAAAACTATTTTAGACACAGCAGTTTTGTTTTATATGAAGAGGTGCATCTAATATTTAGCCTATATTACCTGATATAACTAAAGGTCGATTTTTGCATTCACGTCATTGAATTCAAACATTAATTTATAGTTTAGTTTTTGACGTAGTCACTATCACATGCACACATTCTGGTAGAAGATTTATGACACAATCACCCTATTTGTCATCAGCACCTCTTGGTGACTCCACTTCTTGACAGCTAGGATAAGAAACCAGTTTGTCAAAGAACACAAGCCTGCGGTTCATTACTGCTGAAAACACCATTCACGTCTTTCGTGATCCTGTAGGACTTCGGAACGACAAGACTGTTGACGACTGCTGTGGTTGATCTTTATCGCTGACTGAACTCAGCCATTTAGGTCACTGAAGTGTCAATGAGCAAAGCCTGCAACCTTGAACTTATCCTCACAGAGCGATGGAGGGAGGCCAGACCATCCAACAGATCACAGTCATTTATTATTTCAGGGTAATATGAAATCACTGAGCACTTCCTCACTGATGAGGATGATATCATTCATTATGTTCTGAATGGGTAAACCGATCGCGGATGAACATCAGCACTGAGAGCCGGAGTCCACCAGATAACATACAGACTAAAGAGCCTGGTATCATTATTATCAACCTACAGTGCAGACAAAGGATTTGCTGTGGGTTATAGGCAATTCATCATAACGACTGACCGCATTAATCATTTTGTCATTTCATTCACTGAAAAAGCCTTCAGTGCCACCCTGCAATACAGTCTCATGATAACAGCTCTATACAATATTAAGCTATTACAGTACGAAATGTAGATATGCACCAATCGATCAGCTCCTGCTTTAAACTGGCTGCTTTTCAGCTGATCGACCATGACCAACCCATCAGTCTCATATAAGATGATTTTTTTTGCCAAAATCTAATTTACACACATGCCGCATGATAGTTCACAGACAGTAACGTCATAGTCACACACACACACAAACAACATGTCAGTAGTATAGAAGTTTAGTGTGAGTAAAGAAGATACAAAGCTCACAATTTGTAATATCAAATAAGCCAAAATAAAATGGGGAGGAACAACTAACTTAATCAGACACTTAAGAAAACATCCCCCTGGTGAACATGTTTTATCAGAGCAAACGGCTGACCTTCAATTATAGTTCTTAGAAAGAATCTATTTCTATGAAGAAAGAAACCTGGAATTTCCCAACAATCAAAATCAGCAAGCAGGTTACTTCCTTGTTTGATGAATGAGTTGTTACAGTGCAGCGAGGTTTATATTGTATGTTAGAGCTGCAGGATGTGTTGTACTTTTATTGTCACATTGACATAAATACATAAACACAACACAAAAAGGGAAAGAGTACCAGAATAGATGTATGATGCTGGAAAGTGGAGACAACAGAGAAATACTGTAAAAACCCATCAGTTTAGATCAGTTTAGATTACAATACCACAGGTTCTCAACAAAAGCAGCCATACTTCCTGTCATCACTCACACTGATGGTGCTTTCAATAATAAAGAGGCACAGTCACTCACATGCCTCTCTGTTTACTCACAATTTCACAACTTTAAAAAGTCATTTATTCAAACGTCAGAAACCATGACCTGACTAATCAAATATGGTGGTTGTGACTACAAAAAGTGCCATCTGTTAACCTTGTAGTGGACACTGGCGTAACCAAAACAGTTATGTTTTTTTTCTATGTAACTGTAACTTGACTTCATATAAAAACAAAAACTAAAACAATAACTTTGAAAATATGCATATTTTAACAGCGGCTTTGAATCCATGTGAAGTGTAGGACAGTTTCATGGGAACATAAACTGGCCTATCTGCTCAGGCACATTTACCAGCCTGTCGTATCACATGTACATGCACACATTATGTAGGCAGACACTCTAAACCGTGCACTTGTGCACCTCCGTGGGGGGGCAGACTGTTCATGACAGACGGGACAAAGCAGCTCTGAGCCCCCGGAGCTTCAGACAATCTGACACAAAGGGTAAATCCATCAAAGGAGAGGGGGGACAGTTTCCTAGGCTGCTTAGAGCAAAGAAAATAGGTTATATAACCAGAGCTGCAGTTGCTACGGGAATAATTGGGAGAGGGGGAATGTTCTAGATGAATATAGGGTCAAGTCCATGAGCCCTTACAGGGGCCTCTGAGAACTTACACTCCATACAATGCACGTGACTCGTCTGCAGAACAAAGGTTAATTATCTCTTAGGACATACAGTAGCTGCTGCACAACAATTGACAGCAATCAATATCTTAAAAGTTTGGTACACCCTGCTTGGTTTTAAATCAACTGAAATTCTACATCATTAAGAAGCTGGTGATCAGGGTAATTTTTCTTCCAGTTGGCTGCTCTGGCTGAAAGGACATTTGTACACAATTAGCTGCAGGCTAAACACAGATTGGGTGAAGCCAAACTCAGGTGTAGACAGTCTCTGCAGCAGCATGCCTGAAAATTCATTTAGTCAACTGTCAGTTGTCATTTCTCTCTCTCACACTAACACAATCTGTACATTCCTCTCTTTTGACACAATGATTAAGTGGGATTACATGGCTGTGGACCGGGTTGGGCTGTCTGCTCATTCTGTCCAAGAGCCCCCCTTTGAAAGGAGAATTAACACATGACACCAATTGCAGGTAGACTTTCACAAATGTTGCATAAGCCTGTGTGCACTGTTGTCAATGGTGACCATATATCTTTGTTCCATCAGCTTAAGAACAAATATCCACTATCCAACACAAGTAGTAGATAGAGAGTAGATAGTGATCTCTACCCGAACCCAATTTTTATCCTATACTGTCTGACACCAAACACACACACTGACACACACAGTTGCCCATCAGTCCGGTCTGGTGACTTAGCATTCAGTAAAATTCCATCCTAATGGAAATCTGGTGACTCTGCGCTGGCCAGCGTTATACCAGAAGTCCAGTCCTTTCACTGTGTGCCAAAGGGTGAAACTTGTTTTGATAGGAGGCAGATGGGATCAGGAATGCTGTATGTTCACTGAGTGCCTTGCTGCACAGAACTGATCTGTACTGAGATGTTGTACCACTATGTTTGCTCAACAGTCTGCAAAAAACAGCTTGGGAAGATGTTGAAGAGAGTAGGTATTTTTAATTCTAAAAAAATAAAACTTGACGTCAAAGTTTTAAGTCTGTCATAATATTAGCTTCTATAAATGGCTGACTTTATGACGCAGATTAAATAAAGTCAAGCTTGAGAAAGTTACACTTTTGTTTTCCCCTTCACTGACCACAAGCACAGCTTCCTGATGCATGACACCTGCATCATGGAAAATAACATTCAGCGTCTAGAGTGGTTCTTTATAGAAACACACAACATTGAAGGGGACTGAAGAGGCATAAAAAAAGCATCTAATCCTAAACTTGTATCCCAAATGTACAGATGATGGGTGGAGAGCGCTGTATCACATGGCAGCATGTAAAGGAGGTGATGAACATGTTTGCAAGGTGCATATTTAGTATGTGTAGACTAAATATAACTGACTAATGATACAACATGTAATTAAATTATTTTGGCTAAGACATGTGATCCCCCTCTTCGTCCATCAGCTGTTTGGTGAAAAGTAAACTTAGTGTCTTGTGCACAGTCACACACACAATTGAGAGACCTGCTGAGCCGGATGAGCATCTCGCAGAGAAGTCACACTGAGCGGAAACACTGACTCCAGTAACAACAACATCTCACACTGTTAACAATGACACTACTACTCACCGTCGATGTCTCCCAAAGTAAATTCGTCTCCTAATTCCGCTAAAGTCGGGTCCATGTTCTCCATGGTGGAGATATACCCTCCGCCGTCCATCCTGTCGGTCAGCGGCTCGCCTCCCCGGCTGTCACCGGAGGCTCTCAGGGAGAAAGAGGCGCTCAGCAACGCCTACTGTGCTCTTACCTAACGATTATTATTCTACGGAACAACCGTAAAATTACACCAGAGCCTCTAGAGAGGCGACTTCTACACCGTAAAACTCATTCCTACCGATTTATGCTTAAGTCGACGCCATCTTGTTTTACGCTCATTACGTCATTCACAAACAGACACTGTGGGACAAAGTGTTCCCTGATTGGTCCAGACCAAGGTGTTGTTGTCATGAGACCAGTCATCACCGTCCAATCAGCAGGTCGTATTTGCCGTGGTCTGATAGTACGTCAACCATCAGAAGCTTGTGTGTCATTTGAATAAACCGCGCCCCCTACCTTCTTCTAAAGAGTTGGCCACAGGAGACAAATACAGCACCTCACAAATACTCACAGTAAATAAACAAAATACTGTTCACATGTAGGCCTAAAGGAGAATTATCTGCTTCTTTCTTCTGCCACAACAAATTTAACATTATATAATCCACAAGTGCGTCACATTTCTTCCCTCAAGTTCTGTAACTAAAGTAGAAAATTAATTATAAACTATTTTTGTTTATCATTTAAGAGTTTTCAAAACATTTGTTTTGCAATTTCTGTTTTTTTTTTCTTTAGCCAGTGAAATATTTTAAGGTGTCTATTCGCGGACTTTTCCCTCAGACAAAACGAAACAGATTGGATGACGTCACTAATAGCGTCCCTTCACTACTTCACCATTTGTGTTTGGACCAACATCATGAGAACTGTTGTGTCAAAACCAAACCAGTTAGGGTAGTCTATATGAATGTGTTTTTTCCACTCTGGGAAACTCTAATGAGTAATTATTCTAATTTTTCGACATTTTATAAATAATACAATTGATCTATCATAAGGCATCAAAAGGCTAAAAAAACAAAAACAAAAAAAACTGAAAATTGATTACGCTTATTCAGCAAATCATCAATAACACTTGAATATGTGTATATTCTGGTTGGTAAAAGATTTATGATATTGGAAAGTCAGTTAATCTGGTTAATTATGAAAGAGTCATAATTGTAATAATGAAAAAATAAATTAAAGAGGTCAATGACAAATAAAATCACACAAATCTAAATCACATTATTCATATTAAAAATGTATTTTTGAATCCTTTGCATCAGCTTTCCCTGTGCTAGTGTCCCACTCTGACCTCTGGCAAACAGCTGGACTAAAAACCAAAGAGCAGAAAACAAAAGCGCCTGGTGCTTCATCTTCTCCTCATGACCATAACCTCCCCTGGCCTCGTGCTTCTCACAAAATATTTTGAAGCAGTGGGCACTGAACTCTGACACAATAATTTGCACAGCAAAACACAAGCACACTAATGTAAAGATTTCTTAAATCGCTCCACTCTTACCTGCACCCTTTCAACCTGTTGCTATTGCTCCAACTTTATTTTACCCTAATTCAGTGTCAGTTCTGTAACAGCCATCAACCTCGTCTTACACACAAAGCCATCTCCAACCCTCAATGCCACCACTGACACAATATAAAGACTGGGCTATCATCTCTAAGGGTAAGAAGTTTCTGATTTTTGTCAGAGACATGAATTTCTTTTTTTTTCATTTAAGTTGACCCCTTTGTACAAAAAATATACACAGAAAAACATGCTCTATGAGAAATGTTTGATTTTACTGTACTGTAATCACATACAGTAGATTAATATGGTCATTAATCTAATTTCTATAAATGTATATGTATAACTGTAAAACCCTGCAAGATTGTTGAAGAGTGAAAATAAGTTGATTTTCTGCTATCAGTAATGATTAACAGTGCCTAGAAGTTGATTTTTAAGTCTTCTAGATATTTTTGCCGTGCAGAAAACCATGTCAATCCTCAGCAACCACGACACAGCCAGACAGCTCAAAGTAAACAGAAAAAAAGACAATCATTGACACACATATTTACAATTTGTTGTAAGTTGAATGAACATTGTTGAAAGACTTTGTTTATTCATTGTATTCTGGATGCAGGAGAGTTGTTGTGCTTTACAGATATGAATACATTTAAAACATCAACCAACTTTAAGTAATTTTTTTTTTCAGCGACATGACATTTCAAGATCTTTGAGACACTGTTTGAATGGGGAATTCAAATTACTATTACTGATTATGCCTCAAATGAACAGCTCATATGCTGCAGTTTGTAAAGATGTGTGATGGAATAGGTTGTGGTACATACATAGCTTCCTGGTCAGACTTTAAAGAAAACTCAGGTTACTGTGTGATAATTAAATGTTTCAATGAAAACATTGGAAAATAAAGTACGGGGAATGTGATGTCACCACAGAGGTTAAGGATTTATTAAATCAAACTGTAGTCTAAAAATAAAGCCTTCTATTTTGTTAAAAAAAAAGAAAAAGAAAAAAGGACTGCTATTTTGTTAAAACATAAGGTAGAAAAATGAAGTAGTTCCATTTGGGGCACTTTTACAATCAGAAAAAGTCCCAAAATAAAGAATCCCAAAAGGAACTACTTCATTTTGGGACACCTTAGACGAGAGGTCTTCAATCCTGGTCATGGAGGGCTGTGTGTATGCCGGTTTTCTTTCCAACCAAACACTTCCACAGGTGATTTCACTGATTAACACACCTTAGGCCACA
>JANJYQ010450110.1:0-12353 GCA_024605255.1 Rastrelliger kanagurta | reverse complement strand
GACATGGCAAATCTTAATGAGCAGTAATTGTATCGCGGTACTAATTTATTTAGTTAGGCTAATTAATTCGTTAATTACAGTGTCTCAGGCCATTAGCTATTGTTTCCCTTTAATCCACAATTAATGCGCTTTTTTAAAGGCCGAACGAGATTCTGTTTAACACAGTTTCCCCTTAAGTTAAACATGGACTGCAATGTAAATATATGTAATTTCAGAGATACAGTGTATTTAAACAACAATTTGGCTGAAGTAAAATTTGCTTCTTTTAGTGTACTTGTTGAATGAATTTGCCTAACTGTGAATTGGGGTATGGGGGTGGGGCATTGTTGTTAAATTAGAACTAAAACACAGAGCCAAGGACAAAGCTCATTTAATTAATGTATGAATTAAATTTTCCTTTTGGTGATTTGTATTTTTTATCCATAGTCCAGTTTATCAGAGGAAAGCAGTTCTGCTGGTTTTTCCCAGGCCAGTTCTGCTGGAGTGAAGCTGGAGGCGATGATGGAGCAGCTCCAGAGACAACAAGGGGCCAAACTGGAGATGAACCTCCAAGAGAAACAGCTTCTTCAGGCCCAGCTCCTGTTTGCCCATCACGCTGCTGCAGCGAGAGCATCTGGCACCAGACTAGACACTGCATTATTTGGCAAAGCAGATGGACAGATTTATCAAGCAGCCCAACAAGCTATGAACAGTCATCCGACTGGAATAGATGCTGAGGAAGACGATGAGGAGTCAGATGAAGAGGAACAGGAAATGATGGAGCCTGAAGAGAATGATGATATGGACGAAGATGAGGATGACGACAACTGTGGGCCTTATCAGCAGCAAGAGAAGAAGCCTGGGCTCCAGCATGTCCCGGGCTTCCTTTTCCCTTCTTTCTCGGCAGCTCAGTCGGCTGCTGTGAAGCAACAGTCTCCACCTTCAGCGATCAAACAGGAGCCTGAGGAGAAGGAGCTGCTCTCTCCTGCTGGCCAGCGCTCCTTCACATCACCGAATGGGTTTGCTGACTGGAGCTATGATGAGCCATTTAAACAAGTAGGTTCATCTTTGATTTGACATTTTCTTCTATCAAAGCTGCTGTGATATCTGGCAACATGTTAAAGCAGCCAGAGCGTCACTTCATCTTCACTGACAGGAAATGAACATCTGTAACTCTCCTTCTTAGCCAGACAGTGTGTTCCATATTAATTGTTGACTCCTTCCTGCTGAGAGTCAGACTCACCACTGCCTCTTCTTTCCTCGCATGCGAAGGAAGGAGTGTGTCCCTTTTGGCAAGATGCCCAAACTTGATATGGTTTAATTACTGGCTGTGCCAGAGATTTTTGTGCATCCGCACGTCACCTCAGGTCTCACACTTTTGAAGAAAAGCATTCTCACCGCTGGCCAGGCTAATTGCTCTTGGCTGTTGTCCAATCCTAACTGGTTTGGGTCTGACACAGATGAAGTTAAAATCAGAGCCGAGGGTTAGACTTAAGCCTGTACTTATGAACATCGCCGGCTTCAAGGGTTAACTGTTGTCAGGAATAGGGTGGACATTACTCTTCTACAGTGGTATTGAATATGAAATCTTTATGAACACATTGTAAAGAACAAGGGATCCCCTCATGGATTTTTTCCCTTTTTATGGAGGCCAATCTGATTGGTTCTTTTGTGTATGTTTCCCTTGCAAAGGCCCCACTTCAATACAATACATTATGATTAATGAGGCCTGTGGGCAGAGGACAGCTGGACAGCCCAGTGCCTCACAGCATACCAGTGAGCAACTAGCCATAAAGTTTACTTACAGTAGTTTCAGTGGAGCAGAATGGCTTTTAGTGGTTGTTATCAGGAGTTTTACACACCTCCTGGTAATATTTAACAGCTATTTTACATTTTATGTCCTTACTTTGCCTAATTGTTTGTAAACATTAAACGTACAATCAGCTCAACGATCATTTTAAAAGTTTTGAAAATCTGAACAGGACCAGAAGAGCTCATTTTTGACTGTAGTTCAGTGGACAGCTTTGCATAATTTAGCTGTCGCCTGGCAACACTAAGAGGCTGCTTAATTCAGCTGCAAGTAATCAATACATTAGCCTATATTTCCACTACACTGAGAATGTGTTTCCTTTTTTCAGCCCATCATACAGAACCTAAATGTTGCGTTTAAAAACATCTCATCTACCTTAATTACAGTGCAGTATTTAGCTGTGGGAGACTGGTGTTAAAATTAATTTGTTAATGGTTTGAGTATTATTTTTTCCTTTGCTTAAAGCACCATAAACTTCTTTTTCATGAAAACAGCTGCTATCTTTATGTGTGAAATTTTGCTAACATCTCACATTAATTTTGAATGCTGTTAAATTAACTTTAACATATCACGGTTTGCTTTTGGTATTTCATGTAGTCATGTTTGCCCCCAGACTGAAAAGCAACCACTGGTTAATCATTGAAACAGGAGAATATCGCTGCATTTGGCTGGACATTTTGTTTAAGATCTAGAGATACTTTTTCCATATGTCTCACTCCTTCTGTTAATGTTTGTTTTTTGAGTGATTGGAGTACTTTACTTTGCTATCTGAGCTGTATGTGAATATGTTAACTTTGTTAGACAAAGTTTGAAATGTGGCCTTTTGCTAGTTAATTGGTGGCCAGCTGAAATGCTAACAATGTTTTACTAAGGTTTCCCTATTTCCTATTTTAAATTAGATCCCACTTCACTTCTTCTTAACTTTTTCCTCCATTCCTTGGTAAACCAAACATCTTTGAAGGTGCTGTACAGGCCCCGCCATGCATTACAGCCATTGTTCTCTCCTTGTGTGCGGTCCCACTGTAAAGCCCTTAAATGTAGAATGGGCGGGGGGTAAGAGGGGCCCCCCTTCACTATCAAACCCAGCTCAGCAAGGGGCCAGATAAATTATCTTGACTTGTACGGGTGATTAAAGGTCCAATAATTTGATTTGGATTAAAAATTTGTTGCCCCCTGCAGTTGCATTGAAATTTGATAACGATACGTTTTCACTGTTGATCTGCCAGAGCAGCTGAATGATTTAATAGAGCTCATTAATAGAGGTAGTTTTAGCTTGATATAAACCATTTAGCAAAGCAAAGGGACATTTTAAATAAAGTTTTTGTTTATTTATTATATACAACAGTTCAACAAATATACATTTAGAATTACATTGACTATAGTTATACACATTAAAATACTTTGGAACTTAAACACATAAATGATCTAAACCCTAATAAAACTTGCCTCTTTAATAAAACAAAAGAAACCTTTTCCTGACCTACATACTGAATACTATCAGGATTCCCAGGGCTGGATGTGTGAAAGCTCTGTGAGCAATTAACTGAAAGCTCTTTGTTAATAGATCCACAGTGGGTCTCACTTGCTCATCAATAAGGGGGGAAGGGTTTTATTTCCATTTGATGGTGAAAAGACTGGGATGTTTATCTACCTTCACATCAATAGGCTGTCTGCTGGGGGGAGCAGCAGTCCTTTATTAGAAATTCTAAGCTAAGGCTATTACATGTGTCAACAGCCCTGCCACCACTGCTGCGAGTTAAAAGTGTAAAGTGGGCACATACAATCATTCAGTTCAACCAGTTCAACAGCTAAAGCAGAAGAATAGAAAATAGTCTCCCTTAGCGTTCACAGGCAGCCGTTAGAAGATGATGCAGGGGTTGATTGTGTGTCAGTATTTGTGGTTTGTTTCTACTGTAAACACGAGGAGAGTTGCTGTTGGACTGGGAGCCAACACTTTATTGGTTCCCATGTATTTGATAGATTAAATGGTATCATTATGTATGTAGCAGTGAAAAGACTTATCTGTGTTAGGTAAACATGATATATTGAAATGCTAATATAAAGTAAAGTAGTTATGATGGTAAACATGGAAAAACAGAAACAGTCTATTATTTTGATTAACCACAAAGATAATGAAGCATTTGTTCCTGTCAAATACAAAACATGTTTTGATGTCTAAAACAGCCATGCTTGTTTTAATATAATATATGTTCATATAGAAGCATAAAGTACAGTAACCTTCATAAGCCTATAGAGAGAAAACCATATCCGAGAAGTAGTGTGATGTGATGTTTCAAAGGCTGAAACTTGACAGGCAGAAGCGTAAAAATGTTGGGAATAATAGAGGAAAAACGTAATCTACTTCAGGAGTTTGTAAAGACAGACCATTCTTAAGATGGTCCCTGTTTTTTATCAGCCATCTTTCATTTTCATACTTGTATCATCACGTGATTCTTGATGTGCGTTAGCGGGACAATAACCTCTCAGCAGGCTTTTCCACACAGTTGCACATGCACTGCCCTCCAATCACATTTTTAACCTTTAACTGTCATGTTAAGGGGGAGGTGATGGAGTATTAACATGTCACATTAAACTACCGAATGAGCATGAGGCCTTTCATAAATCCCCATTTCACTACTCTAAATGAAGACTCCTTTTTTTAAAAAACAAAAAACATAAAGATTTACTAATGTATGCCCACCTCTGCAACACTGGTAGCCAGATGCTTACGCGGAGTAGCTTTTAATCACTGAACAGGTCTGATAGTGGTTTCATTCCTGGGAAAAAACGCAGCTTTAGACATTACAGGCAGAGAGTACAAAGTCCAGAGTCCGTTAGGAAAATGTGACGAATAAAGTGAAGCTTTAAATAGGTATGGTATCTCACAGAGGTCACAATATCATCATTTTATTTATTTAAAACCTCAGAACACACATTGAACCCTAATTTTGTGCAGACAGTTCATAAATTCTGATATGACCAATATCAAATAGGGATAGAGAGGAATACACAGCTATATCAATTAAAAAGTGTAGTGTAGGAATTAAGGATTAGTCTAGTTAATACAGTTGTGACTTTAACAGCCTCTTAAAGTCATAACATCTGGATGAGTATGAGATAATAGGATTCTTAAATCATTCATATTTGTTATGAATCAGAAAACTACATACATATAATTTAGTGTCTGAAGTGATGATTTAAGAAGATGTAGAAGTCGTCAACCAAAAATAGGTACTGGAATTCAAGGAATATTGGTGTCTAACGGACTGATTTCTGGTGACAAAAATTGCTGGATGGCATTAGTTCAGTGCTATTTATATAATTTATCTATTGCTTAATCCTGTCACTATATATGGGATGTTGGAAGCTTATTACTTAAAGTCCATACAACAGTGCAATATGTATTTCCATTTATAGTCTACGGTTAGAAATTAACTCTTAGGGGTGTTGTCTTGTTTAAAATAGATACAGTACAAACTGCTCTCTCGTGTGTTTTTTTTGGGTGCAGAGAGTAAATACCATCTGGGCCGAGGACGGTGATGGAGGGAAAATAAGAGGGGAGCCATCCAGGGACTTTGCAAAGGTCAGTAGATTTGGTTGATTTATATAAATGAGACAAAAAGTCTGAAATCATCCACATGTTGCTGATGAATGTATTTCTTTTAACTTGCAGCTTTATGAACTGGATAATGACCCACACCGGAAGGAGTTTCTCGATCAGCTGTTTATCTTCATGCAGAAACGAGGTAAAACTGGTAACTTTATTTATACTTTATTTATTTATTTATTTTTTAATACATCTTGTTTTTGTCAGCAGTCAGGGGAGCTTTTATTTATGTTGTTGCTTTCTTACTTTGCAAACAACAAATCACTGTCAAATAATCAAAGTGTTGATCTTCAGGCGCCCATGCTTCTTGGATGTCTGTGGTGCTTATTTGTCAGTAAAGTAATGTCAGTCTTTCTTAGCTGCCATTCTTTCTCAGCTACAAGTGAATGCAACATACTGTTTGAGTTTTTTTGGTCTGCAATAAAAAAAAGTGAAAGTTATGATTATTTAATTAGTAAACAATGCAAATCATTTAAGTGCAAAAATTAAAGTTTTAGAGTGTCAGATGATACATAAGTGCTGCTTTTTATAGTTAGTTTAAAGCAAAGTATGCTTCTTGTTTGTATTGAATTTATAAAGGCAAAAATAAGCAGTCCACAAAACGCTCAATCTTGTATGTTCTCCCAGTGATGTCAAGTAAATAAAGCTGAAATTAAAGCAAATCTATCAAATGTATTTAGGTTAATATAACACCTCATGATAAGTTGTTTTTTTACATTAACCACATATAGAACATATGAAATGCCTTTTAGATTGTATTAATAACATAAATTCACACTGTCTGCTACTTTTGCCTATGCACTTTAACCCACTACTTGTTCAGTACTATTATGTATGTTAAAAACACTTCTATGTACACATTTCATCGAAGTGTTCCTCCACAGTGAAACAAAGGTAAATGCGGCTGGGCGCTGTCAGCTCTCTTCACTTATACAGAGTTCACAGCTATGTCAAGTGAGCATTTGTGTATGTGCCATGTGTTGGCCTCAAACAAGAAGTAATCTTATTTCTGCAACTGCTTTTTAGCTGCTTCATTAATTGGCTTTACTCTAAATCGGGATTGGAAAGGATAGCTGCTGACCCTGTGATTCTCAGCATAACTGGCCCTAAAATCAGCTTCACTCAAAACAATGTGCCAACAGAGCTGCTGCTGTGGAATTACCCCACCCCCATCCAACTGAAAGAAGCTCTATTAGACAAGTATATCCACACAGTTAATACATGCTAAGCCATGGTATCTTAACATTAACCTTAGGCTCTCAGGTTTGCCTATTAGGAAATGTCCTCCACTTCTTCCTTATCCTTTTTAATCACGCTTTTGCAAGTCTTCCTTCGTTAGTGCCTACTCTTCAGGGGTATAAATGAAAGAAAATCAATTCATTTCATTGCCTTTTATCTTCTCATTTATTCAGGAACCCCTGTGAACCGTATCCCCATCATGGCAAAGCAGGTGCTGGACCTGTACAAGCTTTATAAGCTTGTAACAGAAAAAGGAGGCCTGGTGGAAGTTATTAACAAGAAGATCTGGAGAGAGATTACAAGAGGTCTCAACCTCCCCACATCCATCACCAGCGCAGCCTTCACCCTCCGCACCCAGTAGGTGTCCTTCAGATTGTAATATGATGTTTCTAGAGTTGTTTCTAATATCTTTTCTCCAGGTATAATCAGAGGAATAAAACTAGTAGTAGAGAAGCTTATAATGTAATAACTGTCTCAGTAGTTTGCCTAACTGTAAAACAACAGGCTGTTTATGTAGCTGTTAAATGTAATACATACAAAAGTATAGCAACATTTCCAATAACAATAACTAAATATCTGTATTTTTACACAATGTGATCCATGTCACCCTTTTATGAAGTAAAGAAGAGAGGTTGATGAAACAATCTCGCTATACTATCAGCATGATATCTCATTACTTTCTTCAAAGTTAGTTTATTACTTTCATGTTGCATGTTGCAATTTACTTGTGATAGAAAGGTTTAAATATGCTCACAGGTATTTCTGTGATATTCAAAAACCTCACACTTGTTAAAGTATACAAAAAACATCCCTTTAACCCTATGACATGAAATTGTTCTTCCAAGATAGAAAGTTATTCTTCACTATCAAGTAATGCTTTTTATCTTTGACACCAGAAAATGTGACTATTTACTACCCTTGCAGGTACATGAAGTATCTTTACCCATTTGAGTGTGAGAAGAAGGGGCTGAGTTCTCCAGGCGAGCTGCAGGCTGCCATTGACAGCAACCGCAGAGAAGGTCGTCGTCCCAGCTACACCAACAGTCTGTACCGCTACTCTCCCTCCCCAAGCTCTGCTCCACACACGCTCCTCTCTTCACCCACGATGCAAACCACCCCGACTGCACACAATGGCCTGAATCAATCTGGTAGCCCAAATTTAAAGAGAAACACAGGTGTGACAGAGTTGTTTTTTTTTTTTTGATGGCTTAAATCAATTTTTTTAGGTAAAGCTATTTTTATAGCATTTTAAGGGGATCTTATTTGATTCTTATTTTACTTTTTCTCATCTTAATACCCATCTTTAACTCTTTGTGGTATATTGGACATTTGTGACCTCTTGTGGTTCCATGTCTTCCTTCCCATTCAGCATAATAATAAAATGGCACAAAATACTATAGCACCACTTCAGTGTTAATTACTGAAGGTTACACAGACAGGGTTGCAGAAATCTCAGAAACTTCTGTATTTTTAATAAAAAGAAATGTCCTTTTTTTCCTCTGTGCTGTATTTAAAATGACTCTATCCTTAATTTCCATGGTCAGATGAGTCCTCCACCCCTGTGATACCCAGCCGTCTGCCCATGGCCCTGGCTCTGGGGCAGCAGCAGTTGACACAAGCTGCCACATTGGAGCAACTCCGAGAAAGGCTGGAGCGTGGAGCAGCTGATGGTCCAGAAAAAAAAATGATGCGACTTGCAGAGGAGCAGCAGCGCCTCATGCAGCAGGCCCTCCAACAAAACCTCCTGGCTATGGCCTCTCACTTCAACCCCTTGAACCTCAAACTCAACAATGGGCATGGTGAGTTGCCTCATCATTACTGCACATTATAGGATGGTGTTAGTATATTTACTACAATAAAGTCCTTCATGTGAGCTTTTCTTTGTTCTACCATAGAAAGCAAACAGGATTTGTCTCTGAGTATCTCCACTAACGGAGCAGCTAGTATCAGCGTTTCTGTGGAAGTCAATGGTACACTTTACTCAGGTAAGTCAGAGAAAGAAAAATATTTTTTGTTGTTTTTTTTAATTATAACTATACCATATATCATGTTAGAAAGTGTGTCCATGCTTTTGACTGTTACTGTATAAATGTTTTTTCTCTATTGGGTACTCCCTGGTACTTAAGAAACACATTTACTTTAGTCTGTATGCAATCAGTGTATATGCAGAGAATGAACAATTCTACTTTTAATTTGTCTTTTATATAAAGATTTTAAATTTTTTTTGTTATTGTCAAACCCAAACCAATGATTGAGTGATCCTACTTAAAATTATCAAAAATGTATGATGTATCATATTCTTCTGTTTTGTGACTACCGTTGTACATTAAAAACATGTCAGTGAGCCATGCCAGTTCTCAGGTACATGTTCATTACCTGAAGGAAGTGGTTAAAATAGTTTGTTTAGAAATGGTTCCAAAGAGTAATGACAGCCTTTTACAGTGCTTCACTAGCTTATAGTGCTATAAATCACAACCTCTTGACTTTGTGCTGCTTAATAAGTAAATGTAGTAATAATAATACATCCTCCAAAAACTTTGGTACAATTTAAAAATATATATATTGATCTTCTCTTTGATTCCTGTACTGCAGGAACGCTGTTTGCCCAGAAGTCAGATGCTCCAGTGGTATCACAGACTGTAACTCTGGCTGGAACAAGCGGCTTCAGCGCCCTCTCCTCCTCTCACAGTCCTGCCTCTTCATCCTCCACCTCCTCAAAGGGACCAAATTAAGGCTCACAGTTTTCTTTTTTTCTTTTTTTTTCTTTTGATCTGTCAATAGCAAAATAATTAAGTGAGTGATTTGTGTGCAGTATGGCTCTTGTCAGACAATAACTGTATAAACTCTAACTATATTGATGCCATTGATGTCTACATTTGACCTCCTGTTTGTTCACTCAAGCAGTGCAGTCTCTTGGAAAACTGCAACACATTAAGTAGTTTTCCACCACTGATATCCCATTAGTCTGACAGAATAATTGCTTTAAGTGATTCAGGTAAAGATAACAATGATGCGCGACCTCATAAGCCTTCAGTTAACCTTAGTGCCTGTTAGAAGCTTGTTTGAATTATAGTGACATTCATTCTCAAAGGCTTCACAAGGTTTAAGTGTGTCTTTAGACCAGGAAAACGCCCATGCTCAGTTGACTGTCAGCTAGCTACATTTATAGTTTATCATACAGTTCTGTCGCCATCAACATCACCATTATAGCAGTCTGGTTGCCAAAGGGCAGCCAATAAAGACCAAAAAGTCCTTAGCTCAGTGTCATAGCTCCTGTCTGTAACTATCTTGCTGAAGCCATATTGTAACCCCCTCGGGAAATATTTGGTTTAACTTGACTGGTGATGGGTTGCTGTGAGTGGAAGTAGATTACAGCAACTTTCAGGGATTATGTGCACCGTCAGTTACCACAAAAAACTTTCAAAAGTTTAGAAAACATTGTTTGGAGCTTGTTCTTTTCAGATTTTGTTTTGTTTTATTTTATTTTTTAATTTTTATTTAATGATTTGGCTCTGCCTCGAAATGATGACACATTCATATCACATCAGTTGTAACATGACAACAAAATGTCACATGCAGTGTCTCTTGTGGGAGCTTTTCTGTATGTAGAATGGAAGTTACACAATATTTACCTCATTTGATTTTCCCTGCTGGTTTAGTTTCTCAGGAATTTCCTTTGGGACTCATCAAGGTTAGACTCTGTCATACAGTATTGCTGTGTTTTGATTTTATAGACACAGTGAATGTATCATTATTAACCTCAGGCTTTTGACAGTTGAATGCTGAAACAGTGCTACCTCACTCTTCTAGAGAAATATGCAATTCTTAATGTAGAAGCTTAGTCATCTGCTGAAATATACTGTATGTGGACAATCAAGTAGACATATCATGCAAGCAAATATCACAGAACCTGACAATGACAAAAACCAAGGTTGATGTGAGTCTTTGATGCACATATTTCTTGAACATGTGGCAATGAGGAATAAAACAATCTTTTGTGCTGTAGAAAGGCTCCATTCTTTTCCACACAAAATCATGGAAGTGTTTTATTTGGGAACTTGTCAGTAGTTTTGTATTCATGGAGATGAGAGAAGAATAATAATATTGTTGAAAATCACAGTATTGCAGCTATTATAGTACTTCATGAGGTATGTGTTTGTGATAGTGTTTTTTCACTATAGTTGTTTCAGCTTGAATAAATACATAGTTTAATGAAAGAACTATTACATTCCTAATTAAGATTGTTATAAACCACTCAAACATTATTTATGTAGCACTTTTCATGACAAATTGAATGCAATTCAGAATGTTTTACAAATGTTTAACAAATGCATAAAATTTATTAGGAGATAAATGTTTACTAAGATGCAAAAACCAAAACTATGTGATGTGTAAAATGTAAACTAAATAAATCTACTTTAAAATAGTTAAATTAATAATACCACAATAAAAGATAAGTAATGGAAAGAGAACCACTGAAATGAATTAAGATGGAACAAAATATAATATCCTATTATAAAATAACATAATTAATTGAGCATTAATAAACATTAGGAAAAAAATATATAAAATTATAAGACACTACTTAAGCCAGGCAATGCAGATTTTAGTCTATGTTAAAAATAAAATGCAAATGTGTGACGAAACAACCTCAAATGAAGGTCTTTCAACTGCATTTTACAGTTTTCATCAGAAAGCTGAGATTACTTTGTCACATAAACTGAACCAGACGTAAAAAAAAAAAAAAAAAAGTATTCCTGTGTTTAAAATTATGTAGCAATTTTAAAACTAGGTTTACAAAATGCTTGAGTTTCAAAATCTAGAATTATAAGTGCAAAGCATGAAATGAGAACAAACAAAAAGGAAATACCAGATGTGCATGGCCAGATGGGGGTAGCATTTCCTTGTTTATGGAGGACACATGGACTGTTTCAGGTTCGGTGGCAGAATGCATTCACAAACCCGCAAATGTATTTGTATTTTCAGTTTATTATCATATTGACATCTACTCTGCCTCTAGTAAGTAGCAAAGAGTGGTGAACAATTAGCAGCATAATTTTAAACAGTTCCCAAATAGTTGTATTCTTTTTTGCAAATGACAGTTTGTGTTTCATTACTAGATTACTGGCAACCCAGATTTGTTTGTTTTTCCACTGAGTTTGATTCATCACATTAAGTTTATCAAATTAAATGTGGCAGATGCAGTACAGACAGAGAGTCTGTGTTGAGAATTAATTCCTGGACGCTGCAGCAGACCCATGTGGCCCACTGTGGCTCTACTAATGGATATGAGAGCTCATGGGTCAGGGGATGAGGGAGGGGGTAGGGGGGAAGGGTTGCTGGATTTACTGTTGGGATAGTTATTCTATAGTGACACTGCTGGAGTGGCATCTGGAACAGTGTGGAAGATGTTGCAGGCACAATGAGAGGTATTATGAGATGGATATCCCCGCCCACGGTCCCCGCCCGCCAGGGAGCAATAATACTGGTCAAATCACTGTGCAGATGAGGAAATCACTGTCCTGGGACAAGAGTATAAGAATACTGTGTGGAGAGAGATTTATTTTCCACCTTTGAACAAGGAAAACGTAACTATAACTTATGAAAGAGAAGATCATTTTTCTGAAATCTGGGGACATCCGTGAATGTACGGGATTTGTTTCTCACTTTGTTGCCTTGCAACATGTGATGCAGCATCTCCAAAGTGTTTTGATGGGA
>JANJYQ010449910.1:0-10683 GCA_024605255.1 Rastrelliger kanagurta | reverse complement strand
TGCTCTTGCCAGTTTTATCCAATATGTTTTAGTTTTCGTCCACTGCAGGAGATGGCACACAGCTAAAAACAGGATAAATTTGGATTCCAGACATATGGAGAATAGTAAAGTATGGAAAAAAGAGATGCCAGCTGTCATAATCAGATTCTGGATCAAGATCTACGCACCAAAGCAAAAACGGGCAAATTTTTTAAAGCAGCCCGTCGCATCTTGGTACCAAAAATGTCACTAAAGATCTTGATGTGAACTTCTTCAATTAGGATCCGATCTGTTTTCTATCAACGTCTGATTGAACTTGATGGCTTTTCTTGGCATGATGGTGAAAGCAGAGTCCTCGAGTGACATTTAAGCTCTACGCCGGTATGTTTTTGCAGTAGCAGAGACGGATCAGAGATTTTGGGGTCTGCGTTGTGAGATGGAAACATACGAAACGGTAATAGCTATTCCCACAGCACTGGATGAGGTTCACGTCCTCAAAAAAAGGGGTGGATGCAACTTCGTGGCTCGGATTGCTGAGGGCGTTCGTGCATGTGGGACGTGAGCGTGACAGTTGGTTGTGGCACTGTATGTTTTGTATTTTTGTGTTTTTGCATGTTTTTAATGCAGTTGGACCACAATAACTACTATAAATGGGATAATAGCGCATATTTCACTTTGTATTTTTAGGTTAGAAGTGCTGTAAAATTTCCAAAACACTTATTCCATAATTAAACAAAAATACTACACTACACAATTAAAAAGATTTTATGATGTTTCCACGGTACAGAAAAAGCAGAACAGAAAGAGATGATTAAGAAGGAGGTGAAAAAAGCAGAGTTGGACAGAAAATCACCTGATAAACAACTCTGCTGTAGTTTCACCGTGCAAGCTGCCAGCACATCCAGCTGCATTTTAAATTCAAATGAAGCCAGTTGTGAGGACTTGGGTCGAGGATTACTCCAATTGCTTCGGCAAAGCTTTTTAGTGGCCAGCAGTAGAAGAATGTGGTTGTACTGGCTGACTCCTGAAAGTGGATGTCTTTCAGCATAGAAAGTAGAATTAAAAAGTGCATACATAGTCAGCAAACCCATTTTTGGATGAACACAGAATGAACAGAGGGTACGAGCAATAGCATGGCACAATGTTGTAAATCTAAGCATTCATACAAACTCAGGTATGCAGTTAATATGACATGCTAAAGAGTTTCTCAGCCTGTGGAGAACTACCAAACTGAGTAAACTGACATCCGAGTGCAGAGGGTTATTCCAATCAAAACTAAGAGCAGGGTATTTAGTCCAAAGTATGCATGGCATACCCTATAATCCTCCCTGTAACTCGTTAAACCCTAACACTACATGACTCCTTGTTAGAGACTCAGATTTTAATCCCCTCACTCATGCTGTTTTTCAATATGGTATGATTATTGGATTTGGTTCACACTGTAGCAGATTAAAGCAATATATGACAACAGGGGACCTATAAGTGTACAATCCTCCAAAATGCCCCCGGACAGTTTATTCTGACGTCCGATCTCCTGTTCTCGCCCTCTTCTTTAAACTTCTGTGCAGCGGACTGCACAGTACTGTCAGTTCCCCTCATCTCTGTGAAGAAACAGAGTGTTGGCCACTGGACAAGTTCCCCTGCAACGTCCAAATATCCAAATCAACCTGTCCCAGGTGCTTCGTTTGCCTTCTTCCTCTGAGTGGCCCACATCCTCTCACCCCAGTGATCTCTCTTTCAGCTCTGAAACAAACGTCTCTACCAGACACCAAGATACTCTGGCTGTTTGTGCAGATCCCATCCTTGACAAGGGCAGAGAGCAGAGATGAGGGAAAGTTATCACATGTGCAAAATGAGTCGGAATTCTTGCCCCTCATATTCAGCAGCCAGTTTTATTAAATGCGCCCTCAAAAAGTGTGATCCAGTGCGAAAAAAATCCTGCAGCTACCACATGCGGTGGCTTAAGTCCAAGGCAAACACTCCCACCGGTGTGTACACCAAGACAGATGACTATAGGACTCAAGGCCTGGCTAGCACAACGTAGCCCTATTCAGTATTTATTTTCACAGTTCAAAGCACTGGCAGCAGCCCACTTAGTGTCTGCAGTCCAGTCCAATGCACCCCTGATTGCCACAGTGAGGCTTCGCAGCCACAAAGTCGAATACTGTATCTTGTGCCAGCTCCTAACTCCACATCTGCAGTACCCCAAGAAATGGCAAGCCAGCAAGGAGGGAAGGAGGGGGTTTGAGGGTAGGCTTTAGGGTAGGGGGTAAAGGGATTCCTCTGAAACCACACTTTGCTGTGGGTTGAACGGCTGCTTTGTGCAGCTTGGCGTGATCACACAACCCACATTAAAGGACAAGGTCTGTTATTCACCAGAGCAATGATAATGATAATGTCTCACAGGCCACTGATCTGAGTGGTGAACTTTCTGCCCTTGGCTGTGAAGTTTATCACTGTACTAACTGGTTACCATCTTACCCGCCCACACGAGACTCAACTCAATAAAACCTGTGTGATATACAGGCTACTGTATAGCATCAAGCAGGGCGCCAAGTTGTATAGGGATGCAGATGTGAATCAAGGTGTCCCATGTTTCTCAAGGTACTTTTCACTGTCTGGGAATTACTTGTCTGCTATGAGTGATTTCCTCAAAGGGTGATAAAGGTGGAAAATCTGTTAAACGATGAGGGAAATGTTGCGGAAAAAACATTTAAAAAGTCATCATTGGAGAAGATGGAGGATAGGCTCTACTCACAGTGGTGTGATCACATATATACAGGTCATTTAATTTCACTGTGATTAAAATTTATTTCACTTTTTCTGCAGTACACACATGCATACACGAGGGTTTCATTCTCCTCTGCTGCTGTATTTCACCAAAATGTTGCCATATTGTAAGTGAAGAGCCAATGATCACTATCATCATCAATAATGTTCGACTAAGAGTTTAATCTTAAGGCCAGCTCTGGTTTTTATGTGAGCACTGTGTAAACGATATATGTGCTTTTCATCATTCGTAGCAGCCTGAGAAAGGAAAAGAAAAATGGAAATATGGATTTTTGGTTTACAGTTATTGGCTTTACTATTTACTGCCACATTAATGAATAATTGAGAAAAGTCAACTTCAAGTTCCATTTAAAGTTCAGATCCAATATAGTCTCTAATGGGAGATTTGCATCAATATGATAAACAAAATAGAAAAACAGTCGTCATATACTTTATTAAAAACTCCTATGTGAGCCAAAAATATCTTATGCTTGGATGGCAATTATTGGAATTGCATCCAACATGTTAATTTAGCTATGTTTTTTTCAGCAAAATTAACTCAAATTATTGTTTCAGCTTCCAACTGATTTTTATGCATTTTATATTTTTTGACCAAACACTGTGTTCTGTGCTTTGCTGACTTGACCCAAGAGAGCCCTTAAGCAGTATGTAATGTGTATGAGACTAAATCAAGGTTGGCCAATACATACATATGCTCCATTTTTTACTGCCTGGCTACTCCTCATGAAGTCCCTCTACTCCAAGTTTTTCCTTTCAGTCTGGATTGTGTCAGATGCAGTTGTTAGCTCGTCTGCTACATTTGAACTGAGGTCTATTATTCACAACAAGCTCATCAACCTGACTGTGCTGGATCACCTCTCTGTGCTTATTAGTCTGGGCAATAAGTGCCGAATGACAGCGTGGACCAGTGGAGTTTCCTCACTCCTGTAACAGTTCTGCTGTCAGGATTTGTCAAGGAAAAAATATAGCAGATAGTTTACAATGGATAAGATCAAATTTTAATACAATACTCACATAACATGACAGTATACATGTTGAAAGACTTACACATCATCGTTCCTATTGTTCATGCCGACCCTGAAGCAATACTGAAAAAGATGAGATAAAATCTGTTTTTTTCCTTTTTTATGCTTCTTTTTTTGCGTTCTTTAAGCAGTCTCAGTTAGCCAAATACAGTGGGTATACTCACCCCGGCAGCTTTATGTACATGTACCAACTGCCAGTAGGGAGGAAACACTGTCTCACAAAACAGAATAGAAAAATAAACCTTGAAAATATGAGAGAAATACTTCAATCTATCCTATAATCTCAGTACTAGCAGCCCTCATACAGTGATGGTCCTGTTGGTCCTGATGAGTAAAGGCAACAAGATAATCTGATAAACTGATACTGGATACTGATACTTTCTGATATTAAAGCCTCAGTTTGATATTACAGCAAAATGCTAGAAGCTCACAAAAGCTTGGTGAGAAAAACAGTAGAACTGGTAAATATAGGTTTGCTGAGATGCTTGAAGACAATGGAGGGATAACACCAACGCCTTTCTTGTCATAAAACATCTAGTTTGAAAAAAGTTTACTGGGGCAGTATTATGATAGATGAACACACAGGTAAGTTTAATCAATCTTTTATCATAAACCAACAAAACAACAACAAAAAATTACATACAGTATGTATTAATAGGCATACGAATTAAGTGAAATTTCTGTAATAAATGTTTTTGTCATAATATTACCTGCTCCTTGTGATTTTTTTTTTTTTTTTTACCAGTTTAACAAAATAATTCTGACTCAAGGTCTACATATACTACCAGTTATTTCAAGTAACTTTTTCACATAGTCTTAATTCGTAGAGTTCAGGTCAGCTTAGTAGTTGTTGTGATTAGTTGGAGGTGGGTGTGGTTTGGCCAGCAGGAGCAGTGCCAGGTGAGTTGATCAGCTCAGCTGTGGTGAGTTGACTAATTAACCCTTCTCTGTCTGCAGTAGTGGCTGGGCTGTGTGTGTTGTCAGTGGAGACGTGGCTGGGCACCAGGCAGCTGCACACAGGAGCTCCACAATGGTTTAGTTTGCAAATAACAAGGTCTAAACGCCACGTGTCCATGCTCTCTCCTGGGGGGAATCCCCTGTGGCAGCAGCTCTGCTACAGATTTATTTATCAGACTTTGTGTTGTGAGGTCAGGAAAGAACTTTCATAATTTGTTTTTAAACTGACATGGACTTAAAAAGTCCAAGTGTGCCATTGAACATGGAAGTCTGTAGGTGTATGATATTGTTGAAAGTTCAGAGTTAAGATTATTTTGTCAAAGCACTACTTCCAGGGTCAACGAGGGTAACCCTGGTATGACTTTTGTGATGTTTTTCCCTCTCATATGAGGTCCATTCTCTCACTTCTTAACAACACCATAATTTCTGTCCTCAATTTAACAATTTTCTGAGCTATCAAAATAACATATGTGTAAAGTATGTGCCCTCAATGCATGCAGTCCTTCTCATTGTCAGTAATCCTCTTGAGGATAAGGGTTAGGGTTAGTTTTTGAACGCAGTGTGACTGAATCCGATTGCTATTCTATTCAAAACCTCAAAAGACAATTCCCTAATTACAGACTTGCTGCTAGAGGATTGTCCCTCAAAAGAGCCAAACAGTGTTGAGGAGACAGAGGAAGAGCCCCATTTTCACGGGATGAATCAGCCGTGCAGGGCATGATTAAGGGTCTGTACCCCATGTCCGCCCTCTTCTGTCTGTTTGTTTGAGAGGAGCAGTATGCCAAGATAGAAATCTTCAGGATTAGATGGTAATAAATTGGTTGTTGGGCAATCCTATTTCAAGAGACGGGAAGTCGCGTTTCCCAGCACTGTGTGTCAAACAAAAACATGATGGTTTATAGACATGATGAGTGAGTCGCGTTGAGCCCCTCTATAAAACATGTAGTCATACTGTACGATACTGTTCTGATGGTGTAGTCATTGCTTTTTGTTTGGTGCTTAAATAGGGTGTGCTGCAGTGAGTGACTCCTCAACAGAAACCAGATCAAGCTTTTACTTACACGCATACAGAAAACTCTTTATTGTTCAGTATTGTTGATACAGCCGTGTGCATTTTGTTGTGGTTGCGGCAAAAAAAAAAGATCATGTTCATACATGATGCAATGCACAGCTGGGGAGAGCTTCTATAACCATATTTGAAAGATGGATAACAACTTAAATAAAACATTTTTGGTTTTGCTTTATTCCATTCACAGTGCATATTTGTTCTGTCTATCCTGTTTTATGTAGGCCCAGCATCTAACACACTGTTTCCCTATTTAGCATGTTTCCTATCTTGGATGTGTAAGTCTTAGTACCCAATATTTTCAAGTAATGAGGGTGAAACCATATAATCCAAGATCACAATCTATCAGCGCTAGTCTGCCTGAGGCGAACAACAGGAAGTGGTTTGATCCAGATGGGAAATTTAACAAACTGTTATGTCAGACTAACCTATAAAAGCCATGTTACAGGTCCACAGTGAATGTCAGCTGTGCAGAATGCATGTAATTTTGCATGAAGCCACCAGCCCACCCATGCACTGCAAAATATATGGCATCCAGATCGAGAGCTTATGCATTTTTATTTCTTTTTTTTTTAAAGACTGTTTGGATCTGGTCGGAGATATCAGATATCACTTTCATCTTCCATTAAGTGGTTTATAGAAGTCCAATAAATGTTGAGTGCAGAAGTTCATCAACAGTTAATTATCAACCATAAAATAATGGCTGTAGCAAGAATTTGTGATGAACAGCGCCTACTCACCTTTTAAATAAGGCTGCATTCACATCAAACATGTTACGATCTAGACCTGTAAGAATTAGTTAATTAATTTATTAGCTTCTCAAATGTGTTTTTGGTTTCTTGATACTCTGTGTACAGGAGGTTGTGTTTTGGCCTGTTGGTTGGGACAAACACAAAGTGATTTTATTTTTGCATTTTCTCACATTTTATAGATCAATCAATAGATTAACTGATTATGAAAATAACTGACAATCGTGCAGAGCCCAATACCAATTCTTTGTTTTGCCCAACTAACAATCCAAAACCCAAAGATTTTCAGTTTGCTACATAAGATGGTAAATGGACTGTACTTATATAGCGCTTTCGTCAGTATGCGGCTACGGAACGATGTTGTGTTAGCTTTATTAGCATAGAATCTTGTAATGAGACTAAGTCACCAGTTAACACGGTCACCAGTTCAACTGAAACACAGATCCAGTGGCGCTGTGAAAAGAGAGCGATGAGGAAAGGGAGCAGTGACAGTAAGTAAGCCAATGAATAACACATTATTGTACAGTGGTTAACTTCAACAGTATAAATAAATTTAATCAAACAAGAATGAGCAGTAGTTGCCTTTCATATTTAGAATATAAGATTACTGGCACCTCAGATGTCATCAAGGCAAGCGTAGTAAGCTAAATATCAGTAATGCCATTGTTCTGCTTTGGAGAATTGTCAACATGTAGGAGTGAGGGAGTACTCATGGAATGACAACAAGACAAAAAGTTGGGAATCACTGATTTAAACTGTCACAGTATCATCAAATATATATATATATATATATATATATATATATATATATATATATATTTTATTTTTTATTTTTTTGTCATATTTAGTTTTTAAGTAGCCATATTTTTCAAATATGCAACCTTTTTTAAACATACTGAACTTAAAACGGGAAAGCCCCACCATTCATTTTAAAACCATATTAAAGTCTACCAGCATTGGATATTACCAAAAAAGAACTGTTCTAGTCTTTCTCAGGGACCTTCAATAGGACCAATTGGACCAAATACCATTTTCCACCTTTCTGGACAACACATCTGTATTCTAGTCTATTCCAGGACACTTGTGCCTTATGAGAACTCCACTGATGTCCCTACCTTTCTGTTCTGTCTGGAACTATTAAATCATACCATTTTGGTTTGGATCTTGGTCCAGAAAATCCATATGATTTTTTCTCTAGTTTAGTGGAGAATGTGGTCTGTAAAAAGAGTTCAGTATGGCACAAGCATCTATAGTCATAACAAAAGTACATGACATCAGAAATCATAAAATCTGACTCGTACTGTGCTTACATTACTGTCATAAAGCAGACTCCCAAATGTGCCTTATCCCCCCAAACTTTTCAGAGAGCTTCTTGAAATGTCGACCCCTTTCTTGGTCCCCTCAATGTATGACGGTAAAGATTTGGCAGCAACCACACCAATCTCAGCTTGGAAATTGAAACTGTGCAAACCACAGCCTACATAGGGACTGTTATGATGTGTAAGTTGATGAATTTATCTACTAGTGTCCTCATTGTTTGCTGCCATAAATACTAGGGAGAGGTGGAGCTGCCCCTTGCACCGCAATTCATCACGCTCACCATCAGCTCTGTATTTATGACACCACGCTGGAGGGATGGCACACTTCCAGGGGATGATCTAATGACGCTAAATCCACATTGATTGGGTCAGTTAAGTAGGTGATGACAAAGCATGCTATCCTCTATGCGATCATCTAATTGGTTACATATCAGTCTGCGAGTCATCCAGGAGAAACAATAGGAGAAGTTTCATTCCAAAATGAGACGCAGTAAAAAGATGAGACACTGTGTTGTGTTAAATGGATTGTAAATAGGCTTGTGTTTTCAAGTCAATGTTTATGGTGCACGAAAAACAGACGCATGCATGAAGAAATCAATGAAAATCTAAATTGAAGTTATTTCTACATGTACATGCAGCAACATGTTTCTGTATTATTTTTTATTTCTATATACATTTATGCTTATATTCATTTCTGTATTTCTGTGTCTGAATGTTGTGTGTGTGTGTGTGTGTGTGGTCCTAACATCAGCTTAGAGCAGGATTGGTCAGTGTGACGAACCAGACAGAAGCAAACAACTCCTATCAAAACTACATGACATAAGCTACCTATGTTCAGAGACTGTAAAAAGTAATGGATGTAGCTGCTGTGATGTCAGCCATTGGTTTGTGAATTCCCAAAGTTTATATATTTACCTTCATGCTGAATTTTTGAGTCAGAAGTGACCATATTTGGACATGAGTGAAAAGTTGATCCTATTGCAAGCTGCTAGATTAGTTACTGCAGTGCATTTACAGTTTATGGATAACTGTGATATTGCTACTGCTAATTTCCACAACTGAAACACATATTTAAATCTATTAAAACTAAATGTTATTGGGAAAAACATCTAACTACTTAGAGGGTACAGCCAAATTCTGTACAACTTTTTTAGGCAACCAAAATGTACACTGTAAAAAAGTAATGGATATAGTCAGTGGTTTGTGAACTCCTTGAGTTTTGCCCAAGTTTGAATCTTTATTTTCTACAACTTGGCTGTACGGAGTCAAAAGTGACCTAAGTGGACAAAAGGAGCGGACAGTAATGCGCACTGCTAGTGTGGCACAGTATATTTACAGTTTATGCATGATTTTTTTATACTTCATTAAAACAAAAATGTTTACTTGAAAAAAATGATACGGCTGCGCCTATACTTACATTGCCATGCTTACATGGTAGCCATTTGCTTATGGCACCCACCTGTCACTCAAAGCACTTGTGTCCTTAATTATATATAACTTTAAGCCTCAATAAAATTCAAACAGGGGAATTTCTTTAATTATAAATGTATTTATTTATATTGTTTATTTAATGATGAATTCATGCTTATTTTTTGTCCTTCATTAATATTTTGGTTGATTTTCAAACTTGTATAATTACTTTACACATTATTGGAAGAAGAATGTTTCAGAACCAAACTGAAATATAACTGGTTATATCTAAGGAAGTAGATGGAAATTATAAATCTGGAGATGTACACACTCTCATAAAGAATTAATCTATATGCTGGCCAAGTATAGCTGAGCATAAAGCAGCTGTAAGAAATGAAAACCTGAATGATGCCATTATAAGTCACTTAAGGGAAAGAAATTCTGACTGTGCTGCCTGACTTGAACACATAGGGAGTCATTCCCAACTCAAGAGGTGGCACCGTCAGTTATTGAGAAGGGGAGCAGTTTGAAGATACACTCCAAACTCTGACTGAGGCATTAGATCACTGAGTTCATTTCTGTAACTTGTGCTTGTATATCTAACATTGTTTCTTTGTGCCTGGAGCTGATTGCATCTATGATAAACATGGTCAAAGTTACAAAACTTGAGGTGAACACATCCAAACATTTCCCTTGTAAGTCGAAATTCAGCGGAGATACAGCGCTGGGAGCTAACCAATCAGGACAGAGTGAAGTCATCGGCATCAGCTTGTATGACTATAAATCATACAAAGATAGCATAAAGCAGTTGTAAAGGACAGTATAAAGTAGTATAAAATAAGTAGCAAAAATAAAAGGTCATAATATATCAAATGTTTTTTTTTGTCTGTTCTACTGCCCTCATATGGCCAAAGATCAAGTTTAAAGGAAAAGCACAAGAAGTATTAGCCCAATGTACTTAAATATCAACAGTAAAACTAAGAATGGAAGCAGAATGGCCCTGTTAGAGTTTATATATATTTTACTATGGGTTGTTTATTACTGATATATTCATGTGTAAACAGCATTTAAATGTTGTAGTTGGTTGAATTTACTGTGTGATTATTGTACTTTTAAAAAAAAATCTCAATCAGCAACGTAACAATAGCTGTAGAAAGTATGAATATAAAATAGTATACAGCTGAATGGTACCTCAGAGCACAGAGTAGCTCAGAGCTTTTTTCACATACAGTATTTGAGTAAATCCTCATTTCATGTTTTTTGAGCAAAAGCCAGAATTAAACACGTCAGAATCTTTTTTTCCTTACATGCATGAGCAATCAACACACTGGTCAAGGTTTCGGCCTCTCGTCAATGTCCTACCACATAAAAACTAAGTGATTTTTTTT
>JANJYQ010449843.1:0-10150 GCA_024605255.1 Rastrelliger kanagurta | reverse complement strand
CCCTCTCTCCCCCGCCCGATACTTTTTCACTATCACCAGATCTCACTTTCCCTCTCCTCCAGTTTCAATCTCGTAGCTCTTATATCCCCTCAACCGTCCTCCTCCTTTTCAGTACAATTTCTCATATCCTCACCCGCCCTTCCTTTCCTTCCTTCCTTATCTCTTTGCCTGTTTTTCTCTCATTCTACCCCTTTTTTTCCCCACTGTCCTCTATCTATTATTGCTCCCTGTCCACTCTCTCTTTCTCTTTCTCCCTATCCTCTTCTGCCTGCATCTCTACAGTAGGAAGAAGGTGGCCATAAACAAGGCGGCCATGTCCTACAGGCAGGAGAAGAGCCGGAAGCTGAGTTCTCTGGACTGCAGCATGACGGAGCAGAGCACTCTCCAGCAGGATGAGAGGATGGCCCACTCCTTTATGGATGCCCACGGCTGCAACGCTCGAAGTAAGACAGCAAGAACATATGGGTACTCTCGAGATAAACCCCCCCCCTCCACAGACACACATACACACTTGTCCTCCCTCCCTCCCTGACCTTCAGCCGTGTTTACTCCCGAGCCTGTATCCAATCTGTTCTGCTAGACCATAAGGTGCTCTCAACAGAGAAATCAAGATGAGACACTTACGTCCGTCGGAATATTTCACAGTGCCAGATAACTCTCACGTCACGACTCTCCCTCCTCGAGCTGCTCCCCTCCCTTGTAGATTCTTGAGCCACGTTCACACAAGCAGTAATAAGTTCAGAGTTCGTAATGTTAGAGGTTTGACTTGCCTTGACCTGTGCCTGTGTGTGTGTTTTTCTGTTTTTGTTCGTGCTCCCAGCCGAACAGCGCAGCTCCGTCAACGAATCCAGCAGCTTACTTGGAGGATCACCCCACCGCCACTGTCGGAGGAAGAGCTCACCTTATCACACGGGTCAGCTCCACCCGGCCGTAAGGGTGGCCGACCTCCTCCAGCACATCAACCAGATGAAGACGGCAGAGGGATACGGCTTCAAGCAAGAGTATGAAGTAAGAGAGAGAGAGGGAAACTAGAGAAAGAAAGCTGTTTTTGGTTGTTCTTGTGGTGTTTTGTATGGTTTTCAATTTCAAGTGTTCCACCAACTTTGTATAGCAATGGTTTAAGGAAGACTCTGTTTCAGTATGACAATACTAGTATGTAAAAAAAAACCCCAGCTCTCTAAAGTCATTTTCTGAATTTGATGTGAAACCCACATTCAGTACCTTTGGGAGGGGCTGTATGGTTGACTGCAAGCCAGACCTCATCAGCTCACATCAGTTGCACCAATGCTCTAGTGGCTGTATGGGAATCTAGTGGAAGGCTGTTATTGTAGTATATATCATGGGGAGTTCCTCGATTTAGAGACAAAGGAGTGGTGGAAATCAAAGCAGTACAGGCCAAGATGTACTGAACTTTAGTCAAGAACCATGCATCAAGCTACAAAATGCTGGATTTCCCATGTAGAAGCCAATAATCTCATAACGAACAATAACATAGTAACAACCAATAAGGTAATAATGGTCCTTATCCAATAAGTTATTACATTATCAGCTGGTTATTATGTTATTGGTTATATTACATTATCAACAAGCCGATACTGTAATAACATTATTGGTAAAAAGTTACTATGTTATTTGTTCAGGACTTTTATTACGTTATTAGCCTATTACATTAAAAAAAACAGGCACATTTATTGCATTATTGCACATTCTTACTTTAGAGGCTCAGTTACTGCATTACTAATTGAAAAGGATTTTTTTTTTTTACCAGGCCAATAACATAATAACTTGTTACGTTTATTACATTTTTGGCAAATTACATTTTAAGAAATCGGCAATTTTATTACATTATCAGACATTGTTAAATTATTGGCTTCTATACCTATCATACAATTCAGTGGCACCCCTTCAAAACTCTACATTTACAGTTGGCTCAACAGACTTTGGTTAAAAAAAAAAAGTAGCCTTCAAACCCAAATCATGATATATCTGATGGTGGTAACAGGGTTATTTTGTCAGACTAGTCTGAGCTCCAACAGAGCCACAGAAGACATTATAAAAAACTATTTTGACAGGCTGAGTACTACTCATACTGACTAGCAAACTGACCTGTGTGTGAGTGTGAATGAAATTGGGTTCACCGGTGCTGTTTTTTGGAATGTAGCATTCAACAGTCTTGTATGGGTTTTCATTCAACAACAGTATTCAATAAGTGAGCAGGACTGTGAGTCAGGACGCTTGACAGCTGTTGGGCTCAAAATGTGAAAGTTTTTATTTTCCCTGACTCCAACAACAACACCTTTCTGCCTTGAGCTTGGAAAGATAAAGAAGCGATAACAATATTGGAGATGACTTTGAAATTTTTTTGTTTTTTTGTGCCCAGCTATAGTGTACAGGGATAGCTGAATTACTGCAGATGGCTCCTGTCTACTTTGAAAATGCTTAAGAGGAGTGTTTAATATTCATGAGCAAACAGTAAAATGCTGTTTTACTTCATCTGCATTACAGAGATGATGCAGATATACTGAACTTTTTGGCGGTGTGCAGACTAATTATGCTTTCCAAAGTTACTCCTTTCAGTTTTCTTTTTTACCTTAATATGAAATCTTCCACATCAACCGGTGGTGATGCCTTTTTTTTTTTTTTTTTACCTCCACCTGCAGGAAGCCAGATGTACTTTTCGATTCATTAAGCTATCCCCTGAGGGACCAACAAATCCCCCCCACCACACCACCTTCCCTCCGCCCTCCCTCCAAAATCAATATATGGGTCGCTTTTTCACTCCTCAGTCTGGTTCCCCATCGCCTGGAGAAATAAACAAGATGAAGGGGATCAGAGTGCACACTGCACTCAGACTTCATAACCCTTATTTCCCACAGGGTCGTGCTGCTGCCATTGATCAGGCATGTTGGAAAGCATTGTGGGGAGTTGTGAATGAGGCAGGCCCTCAGTGTTGGTAGGAGTACTGATGTGTTAGTAGTAGTTGGAGGCCAACATCTGGAACCAGGGCCAGTGAATACACAGTGGACTGTAAGCATATCACACACCCATCCACCTGTTGCAGCCCTTCAACACTAGGCAAGGCAAGGCAGATTTATCTGTATAGCACATTTCAGCAACATGGCAACTGAAAGTGCTTTACATATATTGCAAAAGGAGAACATAAAAAGAAACAATACAATAGTCTGTAGAGAGAGGTCGTAGATTTTTGAGACCAGTTCTGATATTTGACAGCAAGAACAGTACACTAACCCGACCCATATTTGATATTTATTATGTAACTGTACATTTTTTATTAAAGCCGTAGCAGTTAGTATTTTTTAGATCAACAATTAATTAGATGTAGATAGCTACCCACAGAAAATCACACCTATTCTGTAGGTACAGCCTAACCCTAACCCTAGATCTACAGATCTTTTTAGCCTTAACTAGCTCATCACCTTCCTTGCCCACAAAGTCTTGTCTTTCAACTAATCATATTTCTCACAGCTGTGCACACTAAAAAAGCACTGAAAAACACATTGAGCTTCTTGCCTAGTAGCAAACAACAGATAGACAGCTATGTTCTGCAGCTATCAAGTGAATTAACACAACTTTTACGAGCAGTAACCAACATATATACCAACATGTGTTCAACATTTGTCAAAAAAATTGTCTCTAATCTGAGGCCTTATATTTCCTCTATTTCTCAAAATTTAAGCAGCATTGAGATGGTATTTCAAAGGAATAGCTGTCATGATGCGTACTAAAATGTTAAAACAATTTCTTTAGTGTTTCTAATAAACCTTATCAAGTTGATCATCTTGGAATAAGATGCTGTCACAAAGAAGAGGCAAAGGAAGTAAAGCAACATTAACGTATACAGGATGTTGTTTCAGCTCTGAAATATAAAAGGAGCCGAGCAGAGGCTGGTTTGTTAAACAGGATTAGATCAGGTATTATCTGTGCAGGTTCTGGTGACAGATGTAATACCCTGATCAGCTTGTTTTCTCCAGCTCGTCCCGGGGTCTCAGGTGTTCCCAATTTGTACCCTTCACCCAGGGGGGAGGATTGGTTGGGCAAAAACGAGAGACAACGTGCCTCGACACAAGAGCCTGGATATGTCTACCGATACAGCAAAGAGATCAGGCTGTGACTTAAAATGCAACAAAATATGACAGGCCTCAAGCTAAGGCCCATCCAAGCTTATAGTTGTTTTGTTTTCCTCCTCATGCTCTTCCTCCTCTTATGGTATTGATTTAGGTTCAATGACTCATCTCGCCGCACCAGCAGATTTACTAGATGGGTGTCATAAACAGCTGTCACAAATTTAGCAGTTTAACGCTGAGGTATTATATAGCAATGGGTTCTTCAAGCAGGGTGCCTCACACTGCGTTTAGAATGAGAATGACTGCAGTGGGCCTCCTCAAGGCCGCAGCAATTTCTCATTGGCGTGTGTCATCTCCCAGCCTCAGTCTCTCCCTGCTATGTTGTGGCAGATGTCTGCTGATGACTTGGCAAGAAGCTATAATAGCGAAGTTACTCAGACAACTTTAGGGGAACACTTTAGAGAGAGCATCGGGAAAGTCGTTTTGTGAATTTCAAGACGTATCTAAAAAGACACGTTGGCCCTGATTTTCTTTCTTTTCTTGGTTTGTAACTTTGCTTCACAGAGTTTTTTCGATGGCTGGGACGTCACAAAGAAGAAGGATAAAACCAAAGGAAGGCACGACAGCTTACTGAGCCGTAAGTATTTAGCGTAATGGGTTAAGTAGGCACTGACATGGAAGAAATGTTGATACTGTTAGTTCTTGGCTCTGTTCTGTCTAGGTTATAGCACACCTTCACTTTCATACTTTTTTTTACGCTGACATAGTGAAAACAAAACTTGAAACATTGCCAGAGCCACCTAATCATTAATTTTTTTCCCACTGCTGAGTGCTTGTTAATTCTGCAACAAAAAAAAACACCACTCAACTTATAATGTAATTAAGGTTTGATTAATTAATATTGATTGTTTGGCGCTTAACCTCTGTTTTTGAAATATTGCTGGTCACAATTATATTGAAGATTTAATTTTCTGTGCTCTACAAGGGTCATTGTAGAAAAACGTTCTGAAATAACACAAACGCAGACTAATTAATTTTTAGTCCAGAAGACATCATTATTATCGCAGACTGGTGTTTCAAGGATGATTCCGTATTACTATTGAAACTTTGTCCTGCTTGATGATTGTGATCATTTCTGTTATTTAACACTGTACTCTTCAAGGAAATGGCTGAGGTCTATGAACACAGTGAAACACAAGCAGTCAGATGATTAGGTAGAACAGTTAAACCAGATTAGCTAAACCACTTTTTTTGTAGACCTAGCACCTGAAACGTTGGTAATTAAGGATGAACTTTTAATCATACGGATGTTCCGAACAAACGCCAATAAACTGGCACCTCTTTATTACTATGGTCCTCGTCTATGGTCCTCAAAGTTATATCTATCCATTGACTCTGTTTGTAGCACTTCCCAATGAGTCCTACACAGTCAGGTTTACAATTTACATAAAACCAGGCAAAGGTGAAAAGTGTCATGGTATCAGTACTTTGTATCAGCAGATACTAAGTTTGAGTTGTCGGAATTGGTATCAGAAGGGGAAAAAATTGGTTCACTGTATTCCTGTCTTTAATAATCGGTGTGTTTGTCAGACTTCTTTTCAGTAATATTGCTGTATTCCCCCTGTATCATCCAGTACTCTGAATACAAGGTGATTTATGGTTAATAGAAGAGATAGTCAAAAACTACAAAAATAAGATCTAAGGTCAAATAAACTGCATTTTCTGAATTCAGTTTATTATCTGAAACATCCTTTGGGTTGATTAGGAATTCCTGTGAAGCCACATACCATAGCACACTACTGTAACCTCCCTGGTTTAATCATTGCCAGGGATTTCTATTGCTGTCATACCTTTTCCTTTATTCATATTCTAACCTCTATTTCATTTGAATTTGTCGAGACAGACAATCTGAGATGTGCCTTTGGGTTAATAAAAGCCAAAACTACTGCTGATACAGCAGATGGGTCTTGTAATTGTGTAGTCAGTGAACCCTAAAATATATTTTTTTTCCTGTGCTTTTTAGATGATCGCCATCGAGTCAAACTCCACTCGCTGCTGGCAGACCCCAGCTCTGACTATGTCAATGCCAACTACATAGATGTAAGTCACCTTTGGTCATAGTTTTGCCCCCCTCTCCTCTCCCTTCCTGTTTTTGTTGATCCCACAGTTGCGCTATAAGAGATCCTACAAGTTGTCTTTTATTGTTAACGGTATGCTCAACTAGACCGTCTATGGTGTATGATGCCTTTGTTACTCATTCTGACCAATCCTTTAGTGGCTACAGAGCACAATACAGGATCATATCTATGCATGTGTCTAGTACATGCAGGCTTTGAGGCGTTATTCTATCAAAAGATCTCCAAAAGATCCTTCAAGAACCTGTCAGCTGGGAGCATCGGTCCTCGTGACTCACCCAAAAGCTTTTCTGTAAGGTGACCTCGCACGACAATTGGGCCCAATATAACACAGCTGATCCTTTCATCTACCGTCAGATTTAGCTCTCACCTACAATTCAGCTCAAGTGCGTATCTCTGGGAGCCCCTCCAGTCCCAGCAGCAGTTTGTGCTCCTGCCAGATCCTATCTTGGTAGCTTTGCATTCGATGGACCAACGCTGTATGAAGGACAGGCCCTCTTTCCTTCACTATAGGCCAGGCTTTGAGATGTGATGCTCACTCATAATGTCAGGGTCACGTAAAGGTGAAGACCCAGCAGTGTTACATTTTTTGTGTTTGGTGCAGCCTACTAAAAGGTTTAAGGTGAGTTATGGTCTCTGAATGCTGTATTGCATCCTTTGCTTCAACCGTCGTCATATGCTGAATGAAAAGGCAAAGTAAAGTGGGCAGAGAGGGCAGATCAGCAGCAGATACCTGACTCAGCAAAATGCTTGTAGGATCAGTTGTAACATAATGTCAAAGCTCAGTGTTGTGCGCGGCCACTTTATCCCTGTTAGCACTCCAAGAGGGCTCCATTAGGATGAATGCTCCAAGGACCTTTGTGTCATTAGCTTGTGCTGTCTACAGTGCCGCCTGCCTGTCATGCCAAGACCCCTGGCTCACAACACTGCAGCAAACTGATTCCAAATGATTCCTAGAACTAGCCAATGTTGCTTTTTTTGTTTTAGAGTTTAAACTGAAAAGTTTTCAGTCCTTTCCTCTCATTCACATTCAGATTTACACAATTTATCCTTGGCACAGGTTAAAAGACATGACATTTCTTTTGTTGCTTTCCATTAATGATAGGTTTACTCCAAAAATGATAGCGTCCACACTCAGTTCTTAAAGGATTTTGTGTGTGGCACTCTGAACACCAACCTTCACTTAGTATCTGCTTGCTCTGGTGCTCAGGATGTAATGCCTATTACAGTTGTGTTGTAAGCAGTTATTTGTTTGCTGTTGGATAAAATAGGTAAGAGCAAGGGAAGCAGTGTTCTACTTTACTTTATATCTCTAGAGACTCAAGAGAACTTTACTGTCAAGTCATCCATTTACAAGTACACACTAGGGAGACTTCACCACTGTATATTTATCTCCCATATTGACTTAAAATACCCAAAAAGGGCAATTTCCAGTTTCATAAAACTTGGTTTGGACACAGTTTTCTGAGATGTAAAAATGTGTCGACATTGCTAAAAGGTCAGATAATAAGAAACACGAGGTTAAATGATCATACAGGTCAAAAACAAATCCTGAGCTAACCTAAACCTTTTTGCAAGAGTGAACAAAGGCAATTATTATCTGAACTGTTTTCCTGGTTCAACCCGTTTCCTCTGCAATGAGCGATTCTCATTCTCACATCACAATCTGATTGACTGCTTGGTGTTTCTCTCCATGTCTGACTAATAGTTAACAGGCAAGTCAGTATTGCTGGATCAATAGTGATCCCGGGTGACATCTAGTGATTCCTCGTGGATGACTTAAAGTTAAGGCTAGGTAGCTACAACTCTCGGTAAGCTTAGAGAAAGCCTTGGCAAAAAATGGGGCATACCACCTCCTGCATTGGCATTGAATGCTGGCAATGGATGTGAATTCTAGGAGGCAAAATCATCCAGGATTGATGTAATTCTAAGTGATAGTGGGCTGGTCAGCTACTGCAGAACACACTGAAAAAAACATTGACCTTTAGCAATATATTATATTAAATTCCCTGATGTATTTCCTGAGGTATTATCCCGACACATGCCCACTTTCATTACAAACCTGACTAAATAATTGTGTGTGTTATGAAGCTCAAGTAGAACTCTGCCTTCACTAGCTTTAAATCAAAATCTGCTACGGCACTCTTTTCTCTCTCTGCTCATTTGCTTTCATTCTAAATAAGAATAAAACACTGTGATTACTAAAAAAAAAAAAAAAAAAAAATTGCACATAAACACGGGAATTTAAGGTTTCTGAACATTATTTCTTCCACAGGTCTTGAGTGAAAGCCGCTCTCTAACCATTTCATTGCCCACTTATCCTGGTCTTTAATCATAATAACTAGCTCTTGTTTCCTCCCCTACTTTTCTTCTTTCTCTCTCTCCCCCCCCCCTCCCGTTTTCAACCTTTTGGCATCTCTTAGATTCGGATAAACAGGGAAGTAAGTACCTTGCTTCTCTTCTCTTTCCATCTTCTCTCCCTTTTCACGCTGCCCCCTCTCGCAGTCTCTGCCAGCCCTCCATGGCTTCCTTCCAACAGCAGATCTTCATTCCCTTTTCCACTCTGAGCTGCTGAGCCTTTTCTGCCTTTAGCCATCACTTTTTTCCCCTGGGTTTGTTTTTTTCCCTGAACTGACTGCAGCATTCTCTTGGTCCTCTTTCATCTATAGTCAGGTGTTCACCTAGAGTTCTTGCTGTTCTACAAAAGGCCTGGTAGTTAGCCACAGAGAAGAGTAGATCATGCAAAATAATTTGTGATCAACTCCACAAATTATTTTGCAAAATATATTTTGTCATACTTTATTGAAATTCTTCAAATAGCCCATATTTATCAGGAATCTCAGATATGATGGCGCTACAAAACCTACAGTAAAATTCATTTACCTTTCCTCACAGAGCAGTGTTGCAGGTTTGATGACAGATATCATAATATAATTGTGGAGCTAGCTTGAAAAGGTACTGTGGCTCGTTAACAAACCAGTAACGTGCTAGGCAGCCATTAACGTTCTCGCAGTAACTAGCAGTAATACTTCTCAAGCTAGCTGGCTTTTTAATGAACTGCACAATAAGTTGTCTTTGTTCCAGATACAGTACCATTGAAAGGTTTTGATACATATTCCCTTTCATTTGAATAAGAAAGAGAGTCCAAACTTTTGACTAGTAGTGTAGCATCTTCTTTTAGCTGTTCGTTTTCTCACAGATTAGTGCTAGTCACACTAAAAAAGGATTATAGCCAAAATAATTTAAACAGGTTATGCTTGGTGACACTGTGATTACAACTAGCTAGCTAGCTAGCTACTGTGACAGGAAAGCTAAACAGTAATGCACTAGCTAGCTACTGAGATGTGAGCCAGAGAAGTGCTTTTTGGTTTGCTTATTGATGGCTAAGATAGTTAAGTGTCACTCAGAGAGCTAGCTGGCTTGGCCCTTATGTCATGGATGTATAATAAGACCTGTACAGCCTTACTGCTCATTGTTCCCAGTGGTCACTCGCACTGGAATTGCAGTGAAAAAATACCACGAGGCGCAAAAAGCATTTTTCCTTTCCTTCAATTATAAAAAAGGAACCATGTGACAGGATACCTCAACCTGCAAATAAGGTCAATCATGATTCTTTCTATTGTCAATTTTTAAAATCTATAACATCCCAATATAAATTCTATGGGATGAGCAGGGATTCATGGATTGGGGCTATTTGGTGAAATACTGCTGCACATATTTAGTAAATTACATATCCTGAAAGTAAACTTTACCTATCCACTCATTCCATGACAATTAACTTTTTTTTATTAATTTAGTCTGATTTATAAAGCTTAGATGTAAAGTTTGTCACCTTTCAATCAACCAAGTGTTGTAGAACTGCTCTAACCTGAGCTTCGAGAGGAGTAGAAGTTCTAGCGGGTGGCACATCAAAATTACCAAGTAAAAAAA
>JANJYQ010449807.1:0-11159 GCA_024605255.1 Rastrelliger kanagurta | reverse complement strand
ACACTCCAGTCGGGATTCGAACCAGGGTCTGCCGCAAGCATTGCTTTACATGGCTTACGTTCTAACCCACTACGCCACCGAGCAAGCCAAAAGGTGTACATATTTTTGTCTGATTTTGTTGACACATTGGATGTGCTTTGGCTTTCACTTTTTAGTAATATTAGTGCCATTTACAATATGAAAATTATATTGAACTACTGTACTTAGAAAACTGCAGCATACAAAAAAAGCAAAAATGAATAGAGAAGGCAGAAAGTCTCAATAACTCTGCTGCAATGTACAGTACCAGTCAAAAGTTTGGACACACTTTCTCAATCAAAACCATGAGAAAGTGTGTTCAAACTTTTGACTGGTACTGTATATGCTAGTGTGTTGATAAGTACCTGCAGGCCTTTCTGCCAGTCTGTTGTGAATGTTGTGGATGACAGCGTTAGCTATGAGAGCCACAAGTCCCTCCATGTCCAACCCTTCCAGTTTGTCTCCATCTTCACAGACCTGCCACCAGAGAGGAGAAAGTCCATCACACAAATACTGGTAGGCGAAAAACACCTTGCTAATGAACTGACAAAAGCTACAATTTAAATATCATGTCACTATTAATTCAAAACATCATAAAATTACATTTTTTTCCTCACTGGGCTGCATTTTGCCACTTATTGTATGTACTCATCCTGCTCTCAAGTTTTACATCAACTACATTTGGAGTATTATAAGAGGCAGTGAAACAATGTATCCATATTATAGGTATTGAAGTTGGATCTCATCTACTTTGGCTAATGCACTATACTATAAATAATAGAAGCCAGTGCATGGTATATTCTCTTTTCACATCCATAAGAGGATATCGCATTTCACTGAGTTTGCTGTTCTTAAGTGAGGCCCTATGTTCTGTTCAAATCTCCGGTCATGAGGTTTATACATACGCACGTGCACACATGGCTACACAACCAAAGAGTGATTACGTCTGCAGCAGTAAGCCTGATCAATGTTGCCCCCCCACCACCCCCACACACACACACACACACACACACACACACACACACACACACACACACACACAAGTCATGGAATTTACACTGACTGTGTGCATGGGTAACAAAAGATGTAAGGTTTCTTCATAACTGTGATGCAATTCAAGCACAGTGATGAAGAAATTCCTTATTTTTCCAATTATTTAAAGCAAGGCCAGAAGCTGTGGATCTGTTGCGCATTTGTGTTTCATGTTCCAGTTCAGTAAACTGTTTAGCTTTGCTGGGAGACCACATAAACATTCATTAAAGGGACGGAGATAGGATCAGCTGAGGGCTGAACATCTGACTGCTGCCTCATGTTGTTTTCATTGTCCATTCAAGCTGTCTCAGAGGCCATGATATCCTGAGGCATCCTTTGAGTCTTTCCAAGGTTTGAGGTGTGGCTAGAAATTCCACTAAAATAGAAGTGTGTGTGGAAACACACATACTTCATTCAGAATTAAGGATGGAACACTCACTTAGCTGATACTGCAAAATTTAAGTCTAAAAAATGATGAAGTGGTTCATACCTGTATGAAGAGAGGCAGGACTTTGACTAGATGCTTCTCTCTTTGCTCTAAAGGAACATAGTCCGTTCTGTGCTCAGGGCTTGAGCATGTGTAAATTCCCAGCTCCTGTAGTTGTTCTCTGAGCACCTGTTGGGGCTGAGGGTCCATACAAAAGCCCTCCACTTTCTTTGCCTTAAACTCCACAGAAACAGACAACTCCCCTGAAGCACTCAGCTCTCCGGTTTCCTTATTGATTCTCTCCTCTTTGACACTATGGCCCTGGAGGGAAAAAAAGATAGATGTAAATGACAAATCCACAAAGATCACATAATCTGTTCATCATTTTTCCTTGGTCTGTGATACTTCCTTAGTTAAAGTTGTACTTTACCAAAACTTCCTCCACTACCCCCTGTCCACATTGCATTAAAAAAAAATCACCAGATAGAAGGACAGGCCACTGTCAGTCATCTTTCTCACACACGTAACTAGCTTACTGGTTTAATACACTAGTTATCGACCTCTGTGGGATAGGGTTGTCTGATCAGTCATATAATTTACCTTTTCAGTAAAACAGTATGACCCTTTATATGCTGCACCCATGCAAAAGATGGCAAAACAGACCTTTCGTTCTTATAAATGTAAATGCATGTGACACTGATAAAAACCAATTAGATTTTCTTCCCTTCTCAACATTGCTCTCCTATTCCCAAAGCTATAGATAAAGTGAAATAATTCCACTACAGATGTTAGTTCCCCACACAAGAGGCTGTTCACACTTCTCTATCACACACAAGTGTTGGAAAGTTCTGCTGCCAAGGAGACATGTCTCTGTATGACTGAGGCTAGACTAGGGCACTGGTTCCTCATTACAGTGGTATTATTTTGGTCACTGCCTGTTTATAGACACACACTCATGATGAACAATGAGGAAAATTGGTAGAGACAGATCACTAAACTGATAAGCCAGAGCCAGTAGAATCAGTTCTGATGGTAAGTAAAAGGAGAGGCAGCTCACATTCCATAGATGTTCATTAATACTTTGATGTTTCCTCATGTGAAAACTTTCTGTTTGAATGTATGAAAGAGAGCAACAATACAGGCATCCTTTGTGTGTCTTTCTGAAGTTTGCTGAGTTGCATGTAAGTATACTGAACAATACTAAACCAGTGTCATCTCCCTTGTATGTGTATACATAGTTGGCCAGTAAAAATGTTTGATTCTGACAATTAAAGCACAAGTATCTAAATGCACATTCACATTCTGACATACACACAAGTATGTTACAGCCAAAAAATGCATTTGTGATCTAATTTACTTTATGCTTTTCAAAAAGAGTGTCATGCATGTAACAAACAGCTTAGCCCTAATGTTATTACCTGTTCTTGTGTGAGAGCCATCTGGGAGTTTCCAGGCTGTGAGAAGTGTCCGCTGTGCTGTGTTATCCCAGCTGAGTGAATGGTCTGTCTCTGTCCATGTCAGGAAGAAAGACAAGCAGAAACCTGCCAAGACATGACAAGCCCTTACTGAACAAACCTTCCTGTAAAACTACCCGCCCCTTACTAATCTGCACCAAGCACATACTGAACTTTGAACAACCACAGCAACTCACATCAGCTTTCCTGGGTCATGTGCCTTCCTACTTCCTCAGAGAAGCAGAAGTGAAAAAGTGTTGCATAGCTGGTTGGATGGGGCCCTCCCACTGCTGCTCTATTCTGTCCCTAACCTTTTTATAGACATGTCATGTAAAGCTGGCATGATCTGAATCACAGTGTGAGTATCACATGATTCACCAAAAAAGGCACCGAGCACAATTTGTAATTACAAGCTTAGGTATATAATTTAAAAGCTTTTTAAACCATTTTGTATGAAGGGTTTAGTAACTTTAACAATTAAAGAAAAAATAAATCTAACTTTCTGGGTTCATGTTCAATGATAAATCTTGATCCCCTTTAAGATTGGAGTAAATATTGCATTCTACATCTGCTTTTAGATTCTTAATGTTTGATCACTTCGGCATTCAATATCAGTGTGGGTTACTGCAGTTTGAGCGTTTTTGTTGAGTGTGTGAGTGTAGTTGTAGTGAGACTACTTTACGGTTTGTTATTGCATTGATGACACAATGCAAACATAGCTAAACAGTGCCATCTTGTGGGATTAAATAACACAAATACGCAAACAGTCTTAGATATAAACAGAAAACTTTAACCCTCATCCTAATATTTCATTTTTAGAAAAGAATAAATCACATTATGTGAAATGAATACTTTTTCTTTAATACAAATTGGAGAATTCATCCCAATCTCAAAGTACAATCTTATCACAAAGCCTTCAAAATGATGGACAGTGACTAACTTCCTAATAGTGTGTGATTTGAATACTTTGGACTGGAGTTCCCCAGGATCCGAATATATTGGCATTTTTATAAAAAGAGCATTTTGCCATGCCCTGTGAAGCAAGGTGCTGAGTTTCTGCAGAAGGCCTGTGACTGACAAAAAGGTCCACATAGACACACTTGACTTGAGACTTTTCTTCAAATGCTAGGATCACAGGTACAAACAAACACAAACACAAAAGAAAACTGAGGAAGAGAATAATTGAAATATTGATTCTGGACATCACCTCACCCTTCCAAGACAGCATTTACAGACTGCTTTTCAAAAAACATCACAGCCTTTAGAAGGTGCTGCTAGCCTTTTATCACTGCCCTGTAGAGAGCATCATGACATCCTGCTTCAAAAAAAGCCAAAAACATACAGAAGGACTAATTCCACCCTGGTTACCCACCACTGTTTGATCTCTTGCCTCGTGACAGGAGATACACAACTTTAAAAACAAGAGCAAACAGACTGAAAAACAGTTTCTTTTCCTTGCCTCCTTGAATGCTGCTAAAAGCTAATCTAAAGTGCCACATGTGAAGTGAGTGCAGTGTGGCATTCATTTTTTAAGTGCAATTATGGAACTTTTATTGATTGATTGATTTGTAGTTTTTATCTTCAGCACATTATGTAGTTTTATCTTTTCATTTCTTTGTTCTTTCTTGTGCACCAGAGGATTCAATTTCGTTGTTACAATGACAATAAAGATTCGATTCCATTCTAGACAGTAACTGTAAATTTATAGTTTTCTTGGCAATTTGAATTTGTAGTTTTTCATCAACAAAATGTTTTTTTGAAGACTCTAAAACAAACTGATGTATACAGACCTAGCTGCAATATTGATTTACTTACCTTGTGTAGTTTCACAAGATGTTAATTTGTAGGCTGGTCGTTGGCCTAGCAGCTGTCACATTAGTCAAACCACTTACCAGCTCAAGCAGGATTTCCCTTAGATATCCGCAGTATTGATTTTTGTGGAGTAGCGTTACTCCATGTAATCATGATCAAAATATCTAAGCTTTGTAAGCCATTCTACCAGTGCGCTAGCTATTTAAACATCGCATTGTCTCTGGAGGAGCAGTTTTCATGTGCTTGGGTTAATTCTTAAGAATTATTAAATTGGGTGACTATTCATTTTTCACATCAATTATTAGTTACATGTCATAGTCTTTGATTTTATTACCTTTATACGTTTAAAAAACCAAGCCAACAGGCGTTTATTTATCGAGACAACGTGTTTTCGTGACGCTGATTACGTCTAAGGTCATGTGGTTGGATATGACCAATGAGGTGTCCCGGGCGTGTTCAGTCTCGATTAGTTCAGCACAACGCAGAGCTCCGTTACTTTACTGTGAAAGATGACCTCCCCGTTCAGTTTACAGCATGATGTTGTAGCACTTCGTCCAAGGAGCTGATTTTATTACCGTTTACAGTTTCCGTCGGCCCAAAACAATAACAGCGGACCGCTTCCGTGCAGCCATCACAATGCATCTGATGCCTGCCTGCTCCGTCGGTGGTGGTGGAGACATATTTGACTGTATACAGAGAGGAAATATTGAACAGTGTATACACTTCATTCACAATGATCGTTCAGTCCTCAAGCAGAAAGGTAAGAATGAATAAGGTAAACTGTGAAATCCAGATGTGTATATCGCTACTGATGCTCTCTTCAGTGGTAATATTTGAAGTTTTTGTGAAACATACAGGCCACAGACAGGCTACTTCCTGCTGCTGTGCGAAGATAAGCATAGTTTTAAGCTCTAATTGTGACTGATGGTGATCTATAATGCAGAATACGCATTATTGTATTAAAAGAACTCACAACTCACAATATATGCCCATGTATTTCCTCTGTAGTACACAATTTGTCATTTTAAAGGATGAGTTCACTGTTTCTTCAACTTTGTCTCACACTATGTAATCACATTCATATTCGTCTATTGTATCTGATTTGTCGTGTTTGATACACTGTTGTTTTTATGTGTGCATTGTAAGATTTCATTGAGTGCTTTGAAAGACACCTATTAATAATATGCATTAAGTTCCCATATATATTTGTTTTATTGCTATAATGATTCCTGTTCATATTGAATCCCCTATTAATACATGTATAATGTAAGTAATAGTCATCACAATTCATAGCCTTACTGTGCAAAAATGCATTTTAAAGTTTATCTGAAGTGTATCTGTCCAAATGAGTCAAATCAACTAGAAATCTTTAAATGTTATAGTCTTTTAATGTCTTTTTTTTAAGTCCTCCTTTTATTACTATACTAGACTATATAGACACACTGTGGATTTTCCCCATCAGTACATTTGAAGGGGAACTTCTAATAGCCGGAAAGAACAGGAAGAATTATTGTAATGAGGAAACCTATTTTACTGTGTCTATGGGCACGTTATTGTTTTTTTAAGACTGACTTTGAAGACATATCATTTCATAACATTTTGAGTCATAGTCCATTGTCTGTGATTTTGTCACATTGCAAAAGGGAAACCTAATCTTGCTGCAGCTCCTCTGAGAGATATCTGGCCTGGCACAGATCTAAATGGACAGATCCTATGACAACAAAGCACAAAGTCACATTGTGCCAAGGGGAACCCAAGCTCAGACTCCAGAGGGTTTAGAGAGATCAATGGGTTGACAGGCCATGCATTTGAGTCAGCCTTCCTTTGTTTGCAACAGAGACTGTAGATCACTATGAAGGTCGTCATCTTTAAATCTGACTGTGATGCATATTTGTTTGTCTTCACACAGGCTGGGGTGGTTTCACCCCACTCCACTATGCTGCCCTCCATGGTAACCGTGCCTTGGTTGACCTTTTCTTAAGCAATGGAGCTGACCCTAACCTGACATGTGATGCAGGACAGACAGCCTTTCATTTTGCCTGCAGGTGACAAGTAGTTACTCTTTTATGTGTCTTATGTTGAACATGCATAGGTCATTCACAAGGTGACACAATATGATTGCTGTCCTTCTTTCAGGCAAGGGAACATCTATATAATTCACCAAATGATGCAGTATGGAGCTGATTTGCGCCTCATAGACCTGCAGGGAAAAACGTCATTGCATCATGCTGTCACTGGAGGCAACATGTGAGGGGGGGGGGCATCACATCACAATCTGTATTTCTGTATTTGTCCTCAGCGTCACTACAGTCATTCAATCACATATTTATGACATGGACTAACTTTGTGTTGTATTTTCCAGCATTGCAGTGCATTATTTGTGGGAGACTGGGATGTTCCGGTTTTCAGACACAGACATGTACCAGGTGACACCCCTTCACCTGGCTGCATCCACTGGCAACACAGAGGTGGTCCGTTACCTGCTCAGAGACCAAGTATGATACAGTCCTTATTCATTCAATCTATCTTGTGCTCTAGCTCATTCCATTAAAATATTTTGGTTTGTACATTGAATCAAATGAAAATAATATTAATATTAAGTTAATGATAAATTATGCTGCCAAATCCACTGAGAATTAACATACAACTATGTACTGTAACTACTTTAAGTCACTTTTATCTGATTATTTACATTGTGGTCAAGTCTCACTCTTAATTTTCTCACTTCAGCCCTTGGCTATTCCCATTAGGGGCACCACTGTAGATCTGCATCTTCCTATGTTGTACCAACTACTGTATCTGCATATCCTTCCTTACCATATCCATAAACCTTCTCTTGAACCCTCTTCTTTCCTCTTGCCTACCAGCTTTGTCTTCAGCATCCTTCTCCCAGTATAACCAGCATCTCATCTCTATATCCAGCCTATCTCTAAACTATCCAACCCGAAACACTATTTTCCTTCAGCTGTGCCACTTTGAGCTCCACTGCTGTCATTTCATCAATGCAACTGCTGGTTGTATTGATGGCTGAAAAATGGTCGGTCTCACTACTGTCTTGTAAACTTTTCCTTTCACTTTCACCCTTCTGTTGAAAAATAGCTCCTGTCACTCTTCTCTACCCTATTCAACCTGTCTGCACTCTGTTCTTCACATCTTTTTCGCATTCCCTGTTAATTTAAACAGAACATCTTCCTTCACCATCTCTACTCATTGTATCACCACCATTCCTCTGTTCCCCCTCCCATTCACACAAATGTATTCTGTCTTTCTTCTACTGACTTTCATTCCTCTTCCCCACTGTGCATACCTGCACCTACAACCTGCCCCTTACTCTCACTACAGATCACAATGGCAACTATACACACCATAGTGGTAGACTCCTGCCTGATCTCATCCATCAAACTGGCCCATCACTATTGCAAACAAGAAAGGGCTCAGAGCCTTGATGTAATCTTACCTCTACTTGATAGCATTCATCATCACACTGTCATTTTCCAGCTTAATACTCATCATTCTGTCCAACACTCTCTTTGCCTCCAACACACACTCAGCATACTCTTCCTTCAGGATTACCCCTGCCTCATTTTTCCTCCAATCCATACCATGATAGAACAGTTTGAACCTACCTCTGATGATCCTGGTCCTACTCCGCTTCCTCCCCTTCCTCCTAGTCTCTTGCACACAGAGTATATCTACCTTCCTTCTCTCCATCATATCAGTTACTTCTCTCCCTTCAACAGTCATGGTGTTAACTTTCAAAGCTGTAATGCTCCGCACTCCACACTACTTTTTCCTGGCAGTTTTTAAGCTCTAACAACTTGATAAACCAAATGTATATCAGGGCTTGTCTTTCTTTGAGATTTTTAATGTGATTCTGCTTGCAACAAATTGTGCAGTGCAGCTTTAAAGAAATGAAATGTGTTCTAGATTTACACTGAGCTGCCATTTTATACAATTAGCAACATCAAATGCAATCTTATAAACAGCTATGCAATAAAAATTGACTTTTAGGATTTCATTCAACTTGGCAGGGATTTTTGTGGCTATAGTTTATGATGCTGTGTTCCATTAAATTGAAACACTTGTTTAATATTAAATGGGTGGTTCACATAAACAGTTTATTGCTCATGAGATAGTAACTGAAATATAACCAAAAGCAGAAATAATTAATCCACATAAGTGTTACCAAACCTGTGATGCCCAAAAAGCCCCTTTAATTCAACAATAATCTTAACACATATGATTAATTAAAGATGGGCTGTGTCTGAAGCTGCTTTTATGAAACCGTGTATATCTGATCTTTTAGCAACTCTGTGTGACAACTGTGTCTGTTTCAGAGATGTGCTGTGGAGGCTGTTGACCAGCAGGGAGCAACAGCGCTTCATGTTGCAGCAGAGAGGGGGGGAGTGGAGGTGTGCTGGACATTGCTGCAGAGAGCAGGATGCAGGATGCTCCATGAGAAGAACCATAACGGCCTAACACCACTGGACCTCAGCAGTCAGGGGAAAACATTTCGGTGAATCTGCTGTTCTTCTAGAAATCTATGGGAAAAAACATTGACTAACAGGCTACTATGTGGGATAGTAACAGGCCTCAGTATTTTATCAGTACAGTATCAGAATATCCATTGTGTTTGCTCTTCAAGATTACTTTTTTCTCCTGGGATCCTGGTGCTGATTAATACATTGCTACGCTGTGTGTGTTTTTTCTAGACATCAGCAACTCACAAAACTACTGTGTCGGTACATTAATGAGCCACTACACCACAAGCCCAGAGAGTCTCATGGTAAATATTACTCTACAGTTTTAATTAATTTATTTTGCAATCAAATAAAGATGGTAATGATAATGACAAAAATGATGAGCACACACTGTAGTTTCTGTGTCCATTTATTTATTGATTGTTATATGTTTGTATTGTGTATTTTTTTCACCAGTTTTGTACTACTGGACACTGTTTTTTCCTACTCTGAGTGGAGCTGCCATTCTGCTGATAGCAGCCATGTTGGGGGGGTATGGTGGGCTAATCTGTGGCTTCCTCTTCCCCTGGTTGGCCAGGAGCATCTTCATGCAGTACCACCGCATGACCACATACCAAAGGTTTGACAGAAATAGTGGTATATTGGAAAATATGTAACAGTTAGTCAACATATTTTACTGTTTGTTATATCTTTTTGTTCAGATAGCAGCTGTCTTCCTTCCAGGTTACCCAACCCAATCTACTTGGGAACCCTCATAGCTGGCATTGTCCATTCCCTACTCTGCTTTTATGGAAAAATAATGCCTAATATCCTTTACAAAATAGTATGAAAAGTAACTATTTCTTTACTCTTTTTTTGCATCAAATATTGACCATACAAATATACACAGTAGCTAGCAGGGAATGTAGTCTAGGATTTCATGTATGAAAAAAAAAGTAAGAAGTTCTTCCTTACCCTTGTGAATGTGTATGGCCAACCAGTTCCCTGGTCCAGGTGTCGATGGTTCACTTCTCCCTAGTTTTTGGTTTGTTCTGCAAGGTTCTGACACAGGATCCCGGGACGCTGGACAGAGCAGATGCTGATCCTCGGTTTTCCTGTATCGCTAACCTTGTGGAGAACAACCAGAGTCCTCATAGGTTCTGCCCTTACTGTGAGGTAAGGCATTGATTCAGGTCAGGGTTCAGGAGGCATTATTAGGTGTTGTTTTCCCATTACACAATGAAGGATTGCACAAGGCGATATAATCTGTGAACTGTGGTCCAAACTTCTTTTACCTCTACAATGTAAAAGAACCTACTCTACTTGGGCAGGCCTCATCCTCCATTTTCTTTAGGGGCACATAGTTTGCTGATGCTAGTTCAATTGGAAATGCTTAACCATACCCAATATCGTTGATATGCAATTAAACTGGGGAGACTATTATCATTTTCTGAACACTATCTATATTTACTTACCCTTTTGTAACGGATGTATGTAATGGATTAAAATTTAATAATAACTTTATTCCAGATCCCCACTTAATCAAGTTCCAAGGTATTTCATTAATTTGAAATAAAAATTTTGTACAATTTAAGGCTGACAACATGCAGAGACTGGCATGGCCTCCTATTTATATCACAAAATCGTATAGCCAGAAAATTTTGACTTTTGACTAAGGGGAGTCAGATTATTTTGTGATAATCTAAATTTGTTGAAAATATTGAGCTAGATCATTAAAAATGTGATAACTTGCTCTACTTCCCTTCCCTCTTTGCCTTCCTCACAGTTGTTTCAGCCTGACAACACTAAACACTGCAAGCTGTGTGAGGTGTGCATCAAGGACTATGACCACCACTGCCTTTTCCTCAACCGGTGTGTTGGCAGTGGTAACCATCGCCTCTTCCTCCTCTTCATCTTATCCATGGTGACAGCGCATATTCTCTTTGTTGCCACAGC
>JANJYQ010449804.1:0-12048 GCA_024605255.1 Rastrelliger kanagurta | reverse complement strand
TTCAAGACCAGTGAGTTTACAACTCATTAAACAACAAGACTCCTTTTTTAAAAAAATATTATTTACCCAGTTTACTAACTTCTCTTTATTTTGTGTTCCCTCTTCACCCTCCAGAATATTCCTCCTAGAGCTGGGGTGATCAGTATGCCTCCTCAGTCTCGTCCACCTCCTCCATCTCACCCTGGAGCACCTAGACCCATTCAAGAGGTGCATCCTGGAGCTCCTCGACCCATTCCAGACACCCACCCTGGAGCTCCACGACCTATTCCCAGTGCCCAGGCCAAACCAACTGAGCTGCCTCTGGGTGAGGAAATGTGTTTTTAATATACTGGATTATAACCCCTATAATGTCATTAATAGGGGGCAGTGAATTAAAGCCTTTGCTTTAAGCCTTATGCTCTGTTCCTCTCTCAGGTCCTCCACCCTCAGGGCCACCTGCCGCAGTAAGACCACAGGTTCCATCACCCATGCAGCCACCCATGCAGCCCCAACCAGCCGCCCATTCAGTTCAATCCCAACTCCCTCCACCAATGCAACCCACACTTCCAGCTCCACTCCTGCCGCAGCAAGCTGCTGCTCCTAAAGCAGGGCCGCCTCCTGCCGCCACCCCCGCTGCGCCTCAGCAGGGTCTGGCCTCTCCTAAACCCCCACCACGTTCCCGCTCCTCTCATGCTCTGCCACCCGATGCTGCCAAGTCTGAGACAGCAGCCCCAGCCACTGAGGTTTGTGCCAACTTCCTTCTTATTGAATTATAGGAATTTCAGCAACTGAACATCTATTGTGATTTTTCTGCTGTAACATTCTCTGCTTTCTTGTTCAAATTATGTTCATTACACAAAAATTTAAATGCAAAATTTTGACAAAATGGAAAGTGCAGGACAACAGGAAAAGAGGCTCTTTCTGCTCCTCTGTCTCAGTTGTTTGTTTCATTCTTCCTACTTTTGTCTCTGATAAATGTGTCTTTCTTTCACAAGCTGGAGAAGCCCTCAGGGTGACAGGTACTTAATATCAAACAACCTCTTTGTCTCATCCTCCATAGCACAACTGTCCTCTACTGTTATTACCCCTCACACATTACACCCAGTAACAACCTCCTCCTCCTCTCTCATTTCATAATTTGATTTTCCTTCCTTTTACATCTCTCCCTTAGTTATTTCAACCTGGTTGTTTTTAGCGCACTGCAAGGCCATGCATTGTTTTGTGTTAGGCTCACAGACTGGGGAATTATGTGTTTTCATTTCTGTTTGCCAGTCAAACCATAAATGACATGGAAAAATTATGACTTTTATTGTTGGCCATTTTCCCCTCACTCGTCCTTTCATATCAGCTCACCGTGTCTCGGGTTCTAGGATAGAGCTCATATGAAATGACTTCATAATTTGAGTTGACATTTTGTTTAATTGGTATTATTTCATTCATTATTATCACAGTTAGTTATTGTATGTGGACTGTGATACATGCATCAGTGTATTAAATTCAACACGATACATATTTGCAGATTTGGACAGATTAAAGCTACCCTGTGGACTTTTCGAATACTAGTGGTATAACATTATAAGCTCCTGCACCCACACAAAGTTGGTGACAGTGAATGGATCATATGTTTACTACAGTCATAAAATGGCTGCATACAAGTTGTTTAATCAGCCTCCATGTGGTATCTAAACTGTCTTATCTCTTATCAACCACATTTTTGTTTTTAGTATCTTATACTTAAGAAACACTGAATGTAGCATAGACACAGGAGATCTCCACAGGGTATCTTTAAAGTTAGTTCTGAACTAAAATACAGATTTAAAATGTGATTTAAAAAAACCAGTCCATTACTTACTGAAACACTCCAGTGATGCAGTATTTGTTGCAAACACTGAAGACATTTCCTTTTTTTTCCTCCTTTAGATGAACGGACTGAATGGAATACAAGGAGAAGCACAATGGAAGCCCAACCCCTTCGACACCCTTGCATCTAACTCCCTTTCCTCTTCGGCATCTCCTTGGCACACCACCCAGTCCCTAACCAGAGGGTCCTCTCTCCGGGCTCCCCCCTCCATTCCTGCAACTTCCTCCAACACTCTCCCTTCATCCTTGTCCCTGCAGTCTTCCGTTCACTCAGACCTGCAGGGACTCGACTCGACCTCATCCTCATCCTCGCTCTCCACACCGTCCCCATTCGCCTCCTGTCTGCTCCCGCCTCCTCCGGTCCCATCTCGAAGTCGTTCACAGGAGACACTACGTGCCTCCCCTAGCACCTTCCCAATTGACCCACTTCCTGCCCGACCCAGCAGCACCAACCCCTTCACTGGCCCTCTGGTGCAACAGCAGCATCAACAGCGTCGCTCTGTCACACCGGACTTCAGCGTCCAAGGTCCAGCCTTGAAACCTAACCTTCAGAGGACCATGTCTGCTCTCACTCAGCCACTCATCCCCACCCCAGCTCCAACAGCAGCCCCTGCAGCTGCACCCATAGCCCAGCTCCCGAGGACCATGTCCCTGTTTGGACCACCATCCAATCTTAATCCTGCCCCTCCTCCTCTACTGCCCCTCATCCCTGACCCAGCTCCTGTCCCCACCTTGCCTGTGGCACCACCCTCCTCCATCCCGCCTGCCCTTGCTCCTCGTCGTCAGCTGCCTCCTACAGGAGGGAAGCCAACTCAGCAGTGGGTCACTTTTGATGACACTTCAGATTTTCCAGCTCCAACCAAAACACTGCAAGCCCCCATTTTTCCCTCCAATTCCCTAGTGTCCCAAACTCAGACTCAGCCTTCCCGATCTGGGTTTGACTCAGAGCCCGACTGGTTATCCTCAGCCCCTTCAGTATTCCCAACCCTCCCTCCTCCAATTCCAACTAGAACTGCAACCAGTGACCCATAACTCGCAGAAGGACCCAGTGATGGCTGCTTCTTCCCCAGGGAGTCAACAGAAAGATAGAATCATCCTGAATATGTAAAGGGTACATCCAGATGTGTATAGATCTATGATAAATGTGTATATGTGCGTGTCTATGTACAAAAGAGACAGTATTTAAGAAGTATAGACCAATCCCCTTCTAAAAAGCAGGAAAAGGATTTATATCTTGAGGGGTAACATGAGAAGTGGATGAGTCTAAATGTGTGTTCTTTATGACAGAGATGTTTGTTTGTTCCCTGATATTAACATTTATTTTAATATGAATTGTTCTGATGTTTATTTTATTTATGGCAGCAAACATGTGCCTGTGTCTACAGTATATAGTTATATAAAGTATATATATTCGCACAAATCATGTGTGTAACCACTTGTGCAATATCAAAACACGTCTGTGCGGCCATGCAGCTCTCTGCATTTGCCTGCGAGGTTTCACCGAAATCAGTGTTTCCTTCGCATCTGCTACATTCACTGACACACTGCGGTTCATATCCATCATTTTGACTGATCTGTATGTCAGAGCGGGATTCTCAGTAGAGGGTAATCTATCAGTTTATATGTAGTGGAAGGCTATGCACTGTGGATTTTACATTTGCCCCCAAATATGCTGTTGTCTACAGCAAACTTTGTTTCTGTTCTTTTGTGTCTGAGGGGCGCAAATTTAAAAGTAAATGTGTGCTCGTTTATATATCATGAATGTACTTTATGTTGCACTGGGTTTTGTCATTGCCTCATTGCTGATGTCACAGAGTGAACAATAACAGCAGCAGCAACGAGTCAGTGTCACAGTCTGGCAATGTGTTTACTGCCGCAGGACTGATGCTCCATAATATCATCTCATCCATGTGATAGTAAGACACTTTCTTCTCTTTATTTAGTCCTCATTCCTTGTCTACAGGCGCTTAGCTGAATACATTTTGTAGCTCTATATCCAAACTTATACATAGCAATTATGTATAAATGTATGTTTTCAATATGGAAACTACTTGCTAAATGTGCGTATGTGTGTTTGTGATGACCGTATCAGTGGTTTGCACAATGTTACTGATATGCACTGAAACGCTATATGTGCTCTGTAGGCTTATAACAGGATGAGGAAATTAAGAGCGTGCAGCTTGAAAAGATGAGAGGCATTTTTTAAACATATCTTTCCAACTCTGTAGTGGTCTTGATTTATCCAAAGCATCAAACCGTACTATTGTAAATTCTGAGAATGTGGTGTGTGTGTGTGTGTGTGGGTGCGCGCGCATTTGTGTACTCATGTTTCTCTCCAAGTATGAAGATGATGTGATTTGGGTCTGTGGACATGTCAGCCAGCACATGACATGCATAATAATAAAAGGGCACATTTTTTTTTTACTTAAACTTTTGCCAATTGCAAAAGTCATGCTTTTAATTTCTAAGGACTTTACTCTAAATAATCTATCGTTGATACTGTAGTGAGAAGTAACGTGTTGTATTTGAGGTGCATAAATTGTCTGTTGTTGTATTTCATGGTATTTGTGTTTTGGATGTGAGTGTGCATACAGAGTTGGCAGTGGAATACCATTGAGTGATTTTACCGGAGCTTTTCCTTGAGGAAGTTTTCTCTTTTACATACACACTGTGTATTTGCTTACAGGTTCTTAACAGCTGCTGTATTCACTCCCACGTGGCTGTAACTGTGCATCTCTGGTCTCCAGACTACCAAAAGCTATATGGAGTGGTATCACAAATGTTAACAATACGAGACAAAAGACTTTTTATTTCCCACAAAGCATCCACCACCACCTGAGTGAGAATTTTTGCAACACTAATGGAAGATTATTCACTGCTTTTGCTCAAAATAGAACATACCATCCGTTCTGCTCGGCCCCCAAATTCATCAGCAGATGACTGTTTGTTGTGTCTCTGTCAGGCACACTGCGGCCCACATGCCAGACAGAGCAGTGTCATTTGGTGTCTCACCCACAGATTGAATTGTCAAGTATTGGGTGTCAAACCTTTCTTGGTATTTGCAGACCCACTTTTGAAATCTGTTTTCTCTAGTTGAGAGAAATTGTTACAGAGCTGATTTTGTTATCATTCATGAGTAGTATATGTGTGTGTGTGTGTGTGTGTGTGTGTGGTGATGTCAGATGTGAAGTATTTTTTTTTTCCTGTACTACCTACTTCATTCTTTCACTGCTATTTAGGATTTTTTGTTAGGTCAGCATCGATGTTGACACTGATGGTAAGCAATAGTTTTGCAAATACAGTCCTCGCTGATCAGATGTTGTTTCCCCTCAGCCTTCAGAAACTGTGTAACAGCATGAAATGTCAAGTCTTAAAAGCATTTTGGATGGTTTACGGAGATTATAACGTCAGACATATGAAAGTACCAGCTAACTAACGCTTCTGCGCTATGTTTGAACACTGTAGAATAGTAAAAAATAATCTTCATTCACTGCACTGAAAGCAGTAGCTATGTAAGCAAGTGTATCCAGTTTGCCTTTGCTTACATGTTGCCATCTCTAAAATGCATTTATTGTGTTATCCAGATGTGTGCAGTAGATGCTGTATCTGCATTACCAGTAGGTGACTAGCCAGCGCTTTGTGTCATGTCATGTTCAAGATGAGAATTTTTTTAGGAAACACAGTGGCTCCTTTTGTGAGGTTGGTGTCCCTTTTTAATGACTATAATCCATAGTAAATGAGAGTCTGTGTCGTTGAACATATTCTGTATGTATTAAAGAGAAAACATGAAGCAGCAATTCATGTTAATATCCAACGTTCCATATTTTAAGTGCACAGCTGATTGATTATGTACGAAGCAGTTTATGTTGTATGTATGCAAAAATAAATGTAAGTTAACCTGAAGGTTTATGTGTGTTGTCTTTGAATGCAGGCTGCCATTTAGTTACACACCAAAGAGATGTTTCCACAAATTTGCCTTTAAATAAATCATCTACTTAACTTAGACTGTCAAAGATCTGTGCAGTGTTGTTAAGTGAGGTTCCTATAGTATATGTCAAAATTTTGTGCATACTCTATACACATTTTAATTTAGCCAGTAAGGTCCTGTTCCTTTTTATTTCATAATTTTTAAAGACTTAACACATAATTGTCAGATTCATCATTACATAACACTAGACATAACAATCTTCACCTTTTTTTTTTCTTTTTATAAAACTAGACATGTCCAGCATTCCTTGATATCTGTAAATGTTAGTGGATTATCTGGGTTCGGAAGGTAACTGATGAAAACCACTAGTTACCCAATTCAAAATGCATTTGGCTATGTAATCAAAGTAATGTCATTGTAGTACTTTTCTAACAAATGTTTGCAACAGTTAGGATAAGTGTACCCATTGAGGCCACCAAAATCTAACTTCAGGTAACTTCATGGATTGTAAACATGATTTGTAAGGGAGATCATTTCTTATAACTTATAAATCAAGTTTTAGCCTATCTCTCATTTGGAAACATATTATTAGGTTTTTAGGTTCATTAGGAAAATAAAATAAAGATATTTTATGAAAAAGGTCAAAGGGCTTGGAATGTGACGTGTGCATGATTTATTTACAAAATATAAAATATTGATTCAAAGAATTAAAAACAAATGTATTCAGTGACTTTATAATAACCAACATTTCCATAGAAACCCTTGTTTTTTCCGTAACTGTAACGGATTACAATTACATTTATTTTGTAATTAATTAAATTAGTTGATGAGGAATTAAATCTTTAATTTTAATTTACCCGATCAGTCAATTATACAAAGCACGGCATTACCAGTACTCACCATTAGAGGGAAGCACTGTGAGTTTAATTCATACTGCCTGCTTGCAAAGAGATCGGAAGAAGAAGTAGGCGCATCTGCTGCTATTAACCTGTTATGGTTGTAATCGTGTGTTACTCCTAGTGTGAACACCGGAGGAAACTATTTGTGTTTGTCTCTGAACCACGTAGGTAAGTATTAACATTACTATTCAAGCCAATATACAGAGATGAAGCAGTAAACCTAAACCAACATAATCAGCTAAAATCTAAACGCTGGCTGCGCTAACGTCAGTTTTCTGGAATCGTCCAAGTTACTGTTGCTATGGTTACGTAGTGTGTTGCCCCTGCTCCAAAGAGTCTGGACACTTACTTTTATAGACACTGGTTTAATTCAACAGCAGATCCGCATTTTGACTACTTAAATCCCTTAAACGTGTGTTTTAAGGAAGCGAGACGTAGCTCTGCGAGATGGTGCAGCTTCATGTGAAGCGTGGAGATGAGAGCCAGTTTCTCTTCAACACCACAGTGGAGGCGCCTCTGGAGACGACGATCCAGCAAATTACAGCCCTTTACAACGGGAGGCTCAAAGTGGAAAGAATATGTTCAGGTGAAATTGATATCCTCAATGCATTTTGTACACACTGTATGAGAATGTTACTGTGTTCAACTTGTCACTATCAGTATTTTACCTTTGAGATGATACAGTTTTCCTGAGTTTGAACATATTCACATACTTGTGTCAATCATTAATGTACCGTCAGAGATCCCAGAGCTAGCAGACCATGGCATTACTCTGCCACCCAACATGCAGGGGCTGACAGGGGAGCAGATCGTGGAGCTGAACCTGAGAGATGAATGGGAAGATACATGTGTACCCAGTGGCGGGCCGGTACTAAGAAAGGATGAGATTGGGAGGAGGAATGGACAAGGTGAGGTTGCGAATTTTACACAAGGAATTAATTCCAAATGCAGGCCTTGACACTTGATATCCCTTTTAGATTGATCGTCCTTTGCATCTCATGACTGGTGTCAGGTTTGATGGTCCAGATGTTACACTCTACATGTGTTTCCCTTTGCAAATGATTGAAGCATTGAATTGCAAACTGTAACACATGTGGACATTTATCCCTCTTTTACTGTACATCTGATACTGAATCCCTCTTGGTAATTAATATTATTGGTTAATCTGTGGATTACTTTTTCAATCAACTGACTAGTAGTCATTTGGTCTCAAATGTCTGAAAACTGAAAAATGATTACTGTTTCCAAAAGTGTCTTATTTTCTCCCAACCAAGAGTGCACAACTAAACTTTATTAAATGTATTATACACTGCAGTAAAGCCTTATTTTTATTTGCATGGAAGTTGCTGTAAAAACATATTTAACTGACAATAAAGACCTCCACCTCTTTATCTTCTAACAGCTCCAAATGATAAAATGAAGGAGGTATTAATGAGAACTGTGGATGAGGCAAAGGCACTTATCTCGAAAGTGAGTATCAGAGTTGACGTTACATCTTTTATCTTGCTCACCAAGGGTCAAAATGTTTGATTCACTCTGTCTTTCTCTTTATATTTCAGAAACAAGTTCAAGCTAGCATGTGCCTTTCTATGGAGATGGTAAAGGAAGCTCAAGATCAGCTAAGAGGTGCAGTCATGATTGTCTATCCCATGGGGCTTCCTCCTCATGATCCTATCAGGATGGAATTTGAGGACCGGGAAGACCTTTCAGGAACACAGGTTAGCGGCAGGACCTGTTTTAGTAGTTAACTACTACTAGCAGTCATTGACACTTGATTTCTATATCATTTCTTCTCAGTCATTTCTTTCTTCACCATCCTCACTCCCTTCCTCTGCATCTTCCCTCTCCATCGATCTTCTTGCCGCAGGCATCTCTGCAGGTGATCACGGAGGATGAGTGCCAGCTATGGTGGGCTGGCAAAGAGATGCAGAGAGGGAAAAAACTGCAGGACTACATTGGCAAAAATGAAAAGACCAAACTTGTGATTAAAATACAAAAGGTAGGTGAGAATTTTGTAGTGTATGTCTGTGGAGATTTTTGTGGTTATAACTCCCATTTGCTGCTGTTCCCTTCAGAAAGGGCAGGGGGCACCAGCGAGAGAGCCACTGCTCACTGATGAGCAACAGAAAAACATGATGATGCATTACCACAGAAGGCAGGAAGAGCTCAAGGTGAGAACAAGTCCTGCAAAATACACACATCAATGAATCATGTCCCATTTTTCCCAAAAGTGCCTTTTTAATCTTCCTCTTGTAATATTTTCAGAAACTGGAGGAGGCAGATGATGATAGCTACATGGACTCAAACTGGTCTGACAGACAGGCCCTCAAAAGACAGTTTCAGGGCCTCACAAATATAAAATGGGGCCCAAGATAAAGACGACCACCGCCAGTCTGATTGCCACATTAGAACCACTGCTCTCCCTTGTTCCTTTGCTACAATGTGTATGCAACTGACTACGATGCCTTATGAAAATCTTGACATCTGTCTGTGTCTTCCAGAAAATATGATATACAACAGATGTGTTCATATGGCAATCCAGGCACAGAAAGATGAGTTTCTAGACAAAACACTGAGCAGTTTACTGCTGGACACCTTGCATAAAAAAACGGGCAATGACATCACACTTAGGCGAATATCATAAACCTGATTTATTTGATCTTGAATCTGATCTCTGCACACCTTCTGATTGTATCACCCTGTTGTAAAGTAACATTTTCTTATTGAAGCTGTGAAAACAAAATAAACTTTCATCTAAGTTTCAATTTGTGTGTAAAAATATAATAAAATAACTTCACTGTAACATGGACACATTGTTCATATAGTGTGCATTAATGAAGTGTTAATGAACATTCAGTAGTTTAAAAAGTGCAGGGACAAGGATGCTACACCTTTCCTCTCTTTGTCTCCCGTCAGTGACACACACCTCTGAAAGTCGCTACTGCTCTCAGACAGGAAGTTCCCACACAGTAAAATCGCTGTTCCAACCCAGTACAGATGAGGAAGCTGCTGGAGGCTTAAACCATGTGGAACTACTGAACTGATAGAGTGACTCAGAGAGGTGTGTCAGGTTTTAACTAGCACAACACCCTGAATGTAATGTGTAGTTTTAAAGGATCATTTCAACTGTACATTTACCTCGGATAGTTCCTTAGAGATACAGTAATCAGTTTTGGCAGGTGAAAATGGAATACATGCCTTAGGTCTCTGGTATGAACAGCTGCCACTAATGTAGTTATACTGTAGGGAAAACATTGTAATGTTTCTATTTTTGTCAGTCATAATAAATCAAATGTCTGTAGACTGACTATTTTTTTAAATGGACACCAAAACATTTTTACCACTGCTAGGAAAAACAACAAAACATATAAACCACAGATTTGTTCATGATGTAAAACATATTTCAAACACGGCGGGAGTTCAGAGATGACAGAACAGACCAATATTCCCTGACATGTTCTTAGGTCTGGTAATTTATCAGCTGCTATGAGACCCTTTTAACAATGAATCAATACAGTAATATTCTTATAAACGTGGGAGTTCAATAACTTGTGTCAATGCTGGTTTTACCCTTTTTGTAACAGTAAACATAGCTTCAACCTGAAATCCTAGCTTCATCTGGTGGCGAATATGAATAAATACACTTCAGCAATCACAGAATTTATAAATTTGTGACTGCAAAACTAATGTGTGACACTTTTACAGCATAAAAACCCTGTTGACCATTTCAAAATGATCATTACTGCCGTTTCACTTAAATGTTACATTCTTCATAAACTGAATGCTCCCAAAAAAAAAAAATAGCAAACAAACATACTGTAACAAAATGCTTTACAGTGTAAGAAAAAACGTTTCTTGGAATATCAGCAAAGGCTTGGAGCTTCTGGAGAAAGTCCTGAAATGATCCTGAAAGGGCTGAGTAGGATTCACTTAACATGAGCTGCCATTCAGATAGGCATTCATCCAAATCTCTTGTATGATCATCTCTCTGCGCTCAATCCTCTCTGCCCGCTCTGCTGCCTCACTCATATAAGTCACTTCCTCCCAGTCGTAGATTGCCTTCCTCTCTGTTGCTGAGATTAAAGAGCTTTCTGTCCCATCGACATCATCATCTTCTTCTTCCTCTTCTTCATCATCCTCATCCTCCTGGCAGTTGATATTTGTGCTGTGGGACATGGGTGTGAGTTTCTGATCTGTGCTTCCCTGTCCTCTGCAGGTCACTCGCACTGATACAGCCAGCAGTGTGATCAGAAGACCAACACACACGCTGGAGGTGAACAGCAGCGCTGCCATTTCTGCATGTTCTGTATAAGCAATGAAGGCAGGAAATGTAATAACATGGATTAAATGTCTTAAAGCATGAATATGAATGATGTTTACCTTTAATGTAGGCATAGGTCAGGAGAGAATTGCTCATCATGGCTCCTGCGTTCTCTGGCCTTCTTGACCCTTTTGGAAAAGGCTCCTCTGCAGGAGAGGCTATGATGAAAATCAGAATTGTGATACAGCAAAAATGCTAAAAAGAAAAAGCAAGAAGAAGAAGAAAAAAGCGATACAATGGTCTCAAATGGTATTATACTGTTACCTTTTTCTGTGCCCAAAATGGGAGATGAGGTGGAGCTGAAGATTTTGGGGTCTGCCTCCCTTAGTAAAGTCTGCGGTACTGTGCAAGGAAAACAGAGGAGGCAGTCTTTGTTTTAGTGCACTGATAAATTTAGTGAACTGTAGAGTCTACATTTGATCATTCAACAGTCCACCATTTCCCACACCCAGTCCTTCTGGGTCCAACCAACAACTCATACTCCTTATGAATACTTTCTGAATACTTTGTCTGATTGTGTTGACACAAGGTTAGCACACATTGTTTTGTGCTAGATGGAGCCAACAGAGCCAGTCACAAGAGTCCTTTCAGCGCCAGACTGAACTTACAACTCCAAAATATGACACATGAACAAAGTTTGCTGTATGACCTCACTGGCATTTGTGCCAGTCACAGGAAGTTTATCAGGATGTCAGCCTGAACCCACAAAATCAGAGCTCAAAGTCTATTATTCTGAGCTACTGTGCTGTTGCATGTGATGTGATAAGAACAGCTGACCGCTGAGATCAGCAGATAAGAATCACAGCAGGAAACGGCAAAAGTGCACATAAGGAACTGTCACATAATGAATCTGTCAAAAACAAAAACATATGTGACCTATCCATATTGTAATGCAAGCCTGGTCCTATTTTAAAAGTTCTCTCTAATCTTTTACTAGGCCTGTATTGTGTATGAGAAAAGGGGGGAAAAAACTCCTACCACAAGAATAGACCACACTAAGGTACTTCCTGGTTCCTGGAGAGCAAGGATCCCTAAAGGTCTGGTTGCTGACGGCAACAGCA
>JANJYQ010449793.1:0-10410 GCA_024605255.1 Rastrelliger kanagurta | reverse complement strand
TTTTATTTCGGTCGACTGGATGGGGCGGAGACTTAGGCCCCCCATAAAGATCAGGCTTGTAAACTAAAGTTTACAACAGTAGATCAACAGTAGTGTGTCTCTTTGGATGATAAAAACGGAGAGAAAGAGAGGAAGTTGTCAGTCGGTGTGAGGAGAAAATGGTGAGACGTAACGCAGACGTGACAAGATCGTACAGGCAGCTAACAATTAGTGAGGGTTTGAGTCGCAGTGATAGTTTGGTCGCAGGCAGTGTTGCAAACATGATGGAGGATAATGGAGATTTCGGAGAGGGGACATTGATGGTGCCTCGTAGATCTTCATCCATGTCAGGAGGACGACGCTCAGCTCAGTGAGAGCCCGTAGCAGACAGCATGCATCAACGGGACATCACACTTCACCAACCGGTCGGTCGGTTCATCAGATGGGGGATCTTGTTCTGATGAATTCTGTGAACCTGACCTGGAGTGCTATCCATCTGGATTAATGGGGAGCAGCAGAGACTTGTCCCTAAATACCCCAGAAAGATGAGGTAAGAAATAATCTTTTTATCAATTTTGTAACTTAGCCACTTAGCTATGACTTTGATACAGCGGGCACATGCGCATGGGAGGGGTTGTGTTTTTAATTTTTTGCAGCTGCTACTGATGACATTTTAGTAAAGTCAATATCTATCTATCTGATCACTTCCACAAGTTCATCTAAAGTCTGTAACATTTGTTGAGTACTGATGTGAATGAATTTTCAATTTACAGTTGTGGGGCAGATCCTACCATGTCCTCCTGGCTGCATGCAGGGGAATGTTTCACAGCTTACCACACAACGAGGAATTATGCTGTAAAACCATGCAAAACACTCACCTGTAATTTTTTTTTTTTTTTGTCAAACATAAAAAAGACAAATTATTATGTGTAAATGGTTCCAATAGCACCTGTAAATAGTTTTCATTTTTTGTAAAATGTGTGCTTGTTGTTGGATATGTGTAAATAAATAATTGTTTTGCCTTCAATAGCCTTTTTTCAGTGTTGTTTTTGCTGTTCCATAGAAGTGAATAACTGTCCAGATGTTTGAGGTGTCACTAAAACAAAAAAATATTGAAGTCAGTCTCCGTTCTGCCTCTCTGCAGAAAAAGCTTGTTTTCTCCGATTTTTGGCCAAAAAAATATGTTTTTGCTAAAATCACCCTATGTTCTACTACCGATTTCTAAAGAACAGAAAAAGGCTGGAAATAAACTTTTTTTCCCTGATGAAAGAAGAGAGACTACAGTTTCTTTCCTTGTTCATGTAGTCATAAAATGTATTAAAACTTTGTCATAAAACTTATCTGTGAGTCTTGAAAGTGCAGTCAAAATGCTCAAAAATGGCTAGCAAAATGGATGTCTCTGCTGTGAAAATGACTGGCAGTCAGTGAGTTAATTTGCAGACAGTGCAGAGGAGACATCACAAACTGCAGTGGCATATGCACTGACTTATGCCAGATCATTAAACAAGTGTTTCCCCTACACTTTAGCCTGTATATTGGGAAAGACTGGGCTGCCAACCTCTTACTATATCTTCTGGGACTCTGAGAAAGTATAGCAAAAGCTCTGTCTATCTCTTTCCACCTTCTTGTCTTTAAATGTGTGCTCCACCAGCTACTAAAACTGTGTTCATGCAACCCAATTGTGTTGATGTCCAAATATATTGTGATGGCTAGAGAAATGCCTGCTTGTTCCAGCGATAATATTCCAAGCATCAGAGATGAGAATGTGACTGCAAACGAGCCTCAGGGTAGCGTGAAAAGCATACCCTAAGGCCTGCTGCTAATGTAATACTTCCTGTTTGTCATGCTCACAAATAGAGCCAAACAAGTGGTGCCACATCATCCCACCCCCATTTGTCCCTCTGAAGCATTCATCCAACACTTTTTTTCACACTGGGCTGTTTTATTTAGAAAGATACCAGACCACAAACAGCTTCTTGATGGCAGACGATGTTTTGTGATTCCTGTCTTTACCCATTCTGGATGTTTGCCCGTGCAAACTACTGCTCCCGATGTTTTGCCTCACAGCGATTAGCTTACAAATAGAACAACTGTTCAGCTTATCATCGGTGTTTGGCTCTCACTCAAAGCATGTGGACACAGCCATGAAATGACTGGGGATATGAAGATTCCACTGGACAATGTCATCATTATGGCCTGCTCAGGAAAGTCACATGTCCCTTTGTGATCAAGTGAAAGATGAAGTCTCCACATACCACCTAACATAGCTGATACATGGCAGTTAAGCTAAATTCTACCTTGCTGTGCAACCAAAACCTTTTATGGGTGGAGATACACTCCACTAGGTGTGATTCTCTTCTGTATTCAGCGGAGTCTCCACACAAAACACCAAAATGACTGGCAGTAGTAAGAAACTATGTGCAGCTCTTTTACCCCCAGTCATGTATAACATTCTCAAGAGACCAGACATATGAGAGCCTGGACCAAGCAATTGCTATTGCTGATGTCTCTATGGGTCTGCAAAGAGAGGAAATTTTGTTTGTCAATTGAAGGTCAGTGTGGTGGAGTGGAAAGATGAAACAACTATTTCTACACATGTATTTTCCACGAGGCTTCAGCCAATTGGACCCCAGACTTCTTGTTGTGGTTTTTTGGGTAGTGACCCATTTATATGACCCTAACATTGTGTCTACACACTGAACAGCACGTTACCAGAGCAGAAGCAGCTTCACTGCTCCATCTGTGTCTACAGAAGATGCTTTCAGGCACAGTTATTTGTGTAGGTCGCCCACGTTTTTTCGTGGCACTCTGAGACCAAGACAATCACTGTGGTTGCATGCATAAAATGGAAGAAAATGGACTTAAAGCATAAAAAATACATTTCAGGATGCATTTATGTATGTATAGTGTGAGGGAAATTTGAGCTGATACCCAGCCTGTCCAGACAGCTTTACCAATTAAAATTAAAGCGTATCTGGTTTGTCAAAGATGGATGACTAAAAAACATGGCTGAAACGCCTACTGACTAGACACAATGGGTCAGATGCAAGAAACACTCACACGCATAGATTTGTTCTTAAATCATATGTACAAGTATTTGTACGAGTACTCGTGCTTGCGTTCATCAATGTTTTCATATTTTGGGTTTACTCATAGGTATGAACAAAATTTCCATAAATCATTAAAACATGACTTGTTACTGTCAGATTGTTTAATGGTGGTGAACCTGCAAAGCAAATTGACTATTTATTCATTGCTCTTATTCATTTAATTGAAATATTTGTAATGAAGGTCATAGTTTAGCTCCCTGGCTGATGACTCCTCAAACAAATTTTTGTTTTTATTTCTGTGGTAGTGTGCGCAACAACTGAGACAGTGTTCTTTGTCTTTCTCTGGACTTCTAATTCTACCTCCTACACTAAATAATATTCTGTGTTTCTGTTGATCTATGTCTGAAAGCTGGACTTCAGTCTGAGAGCTCGTAAAGTTTTTCAGTCTTTCATGCCAGTCACATCACCTTATATGGTATTTTGGGAGGTGTAATTTATGTTAATATACTATCCTTGGGAACGCGCATTCATTTAGAACAGAGTTTAACCAAAGTCATTTATAACAGTTTCCTGGTGATACATGTATCTGCTGAATCTGACGTAGCACGTTCATAAAATTCTCGTGATGAACAAAATACGACCAATTTACAAACAAATATACAAATATGCTCTTGCATCTGACCCATTGTTGGGTGTTTGAGGCTGCTGTTTAGGTATCATCTTACATTAATCAAGCACATGAAGGCATCTCAGTTAAATTCTACAAAAAATATATATATACAGTATTACTTTTAGTTTGGAGAAAACAGAAATAACCCTCAACTTCACTGCACCATAGGGTGATACTAGTACAAAACCTTTTTTTTTTTTTAATTTGCAGGCTTTTTTGGATTAATTAGCTAAGAATGTGTTATGCAAATTTAAAGTACGGCTCCAGTGAAAGGGTTCCATGTGTATACATAAAACTAGAATTATAACACATAATCGTCATGCTGACACTGCATTTCCTCTTACCAATTATCATTACTGTGCACAGCATTACATCACAGTGACTCTTCATAGTTTCCCTTTTGCTTGCAGTGCAGTAATCCAGTCAGTGACTGAGGTTGGGTTGTACTCTATGACTGTAATGTAACTTGCATGCTGGACTGCAGATCAGTTGCAACTTACCACATCTCAGCTGAGGTGTGGGGTTTTGATTCAGGCTTGTGTGGTCATGCACCACCATCACTATGGCAACCCTTTGAAAAACCACCAGCATCACTTCTACTCATTAGCACATTGTAAAGGTGGTATATTGTTTCCCAGCCACAGCTGTTTTGACCACCTTTCAATATCCATCATTAAGCATTGTCTGTAGAGCGGGTTAAGGTGCACAGGAGTTGTCTGAATGTGTGTATATCTGACAGTTGTATACTGCAGTGCGGACAGAAATAGGCATTAGTCAGTGTGAACTGTTACTCTTTGATCCACACTGGAGTCAATGCTCCTATGAGTTCATTATAAATATCAGAAGTGTGTAAAACATATTGTTGGCTACAACAAAAGGTCACAGAGTGCACTGCCCTTTCATTATTTAATCTTTGTCTAACTTGACAGTAAAGTGTAAGTCTGTGATGGTCTTTGTTTTCCACTACAACAGCTATAGATGAAAACTACACAAGTATGACTTTTTTTTTTTTTTAAGTTACCAATATTTGTGAGGCATACCTGCATACTCACAGTTATATTGTATTTTCATTCTGTAGATTGGTGGAGAAAAGGACAGTATGGTTTAAATTAATGATGTTTCTCTTTGAACTTGACTTTCTGTGCAAAACCATTTTGGAATATAAAAAAGAAATACTTGTATTTGTTGCATTTCTGCACATTTTATGTAAGTAAAACTATTGTGTTTGTTTTAAAGTAATGTCAACATAATAATCATCTTGTATGAGATGAGATAGTCAAATAAAAACACCATTTGTTGAATCTATGTATGGAGGTTTTTATCAGGTGTAACACTGATATTTTTTTGTTTACCACAGCATCACTTCCCCTGAAAATAAAATGAAGGTCTATTATGTTACTTTTTTTTATTATATCAGATATATATTATATTGTATCATTTTCTTTACATTAGCAACAGATCTTCTAGTGTGTATGGATGGAAAGTATACACGTGGCTTTGAAATCCTGTATGTATAAATGGAGGAATGGATGTGAATATATCAATGTGCTATGCCTGTGTGTTGTCAGTCTGCCTGCCGGATGTGTGTGTGCGTGTGTGTGAGTGTGTGTCTGTGTGCGCGCATGCTGTGCCCTGTTCCTCACTTTGCATCCATCTAATTATGCGTAGAGCAAAGAGACTATGAAACAATTCAATCTTTTGTAGTAATTGATCCTTCCACCTGAGGGCAGTACTTTCTAATCTAATATCAGATAAATATGTTTCACATCTTCAATTAAACTACAGTATTGAATTGGCTTTCAGGTTGAGCTAACTTATTTTAGTTAGTTCTCTTCCTGCTGTTTGAAAAAGAAATTCACTATAATGGCTTGTAGTTCCATCTTTCCCCGGCAGGATGAAATAATGTGCACTTTGGCCTTAGATGGATATCTGAAAATAGTTATTTATTTATTTTGCTGAATGCAGATAAAGTCAACAAATTAAGCAGTATCTATTGAAATCACACGCTTTGTCCTCAGGGAAGGGTTTATTGCACACAGAGCTGTTGCAAACAGGAATGCAAGTTGTCAATACAGCTGACCCTATTCAGAGTAGATGTTTACAACTTAAGCTGTTAATCCACTGATTTTTCCATTAAGATACTCTGAGGGTAGTGTGCTTCACCCATTTCATTTTTATTTTATGTTTCAAAGGCTGCAGATTTGAAGTCTGCAGTGAGTTTTTTGTCTCACCCCAGACTGTGATGCATACAGCTACCACTGCATTGCTGTTCCTTTTTATTCTCTCCAGAAACAATTACATTCTCCTTTACACAATTCAATTATTTTCACCGTTCAGAAACACATGCCTTAGGCCTCGCTTGTCTCCTCTTCTTCATCCTGAGACAATCCTTTAGCTGATGACATACACAGTCACCTCTCACCACTGAGGATAAGAAAATAGTTTTCTTCATAAATGAAAAACAATAATTTGAATGGCTTACATTGGAGTGACAATTTAATTTAGTATGTGGTGTAGAATTTATCCCCAACAGTGATATATTTTACAAACCAAACTAAAACTCTTATTTTGGTCTGAGTAGCTTGGAAACAAGGAGAGAAAAGGATTGATGCAATTCTTTAAATTAATCCGACTCTGTCCATCTTTGTGGATAGATCAGATATAGCTCCTGGAAAAAGTGTGAGATTGTAAGTAGATAGCTTAAAGTAATGTTGCTCACCTGTCCTTTTAGAAGAAAATAGAATGACCTCACCAAATAGTTGATGATGACAGTGTAGGCCTTTGGAAGATTTATCATTTATTATTGTAACTGCACCAAATGATTAATTGAGAAAATGATCTTCAGATAAGCAAATAATTTAAAAGTCTAATGCTGATTAGCTGTGTTAAAGAACTATCATTTCTTAACTAAGACATCACAGAACTCATGCTGGCTTTTCTGATACTGTTAGGAATCTAACTCCTGAATGTAAATTTACCAGTCACAGTCATATACCTGCCTCATCCATGTCTGATTTCTTCTGCATTGACTCTGCACACTATGAACAGCACATACCATAATTCTCACAAGTAGTGCACAAACTAATCAACCACGCTACAAACACCAAGCTTGGCTCTAATGGAATTTCTCCCAAGCATGCAATATTTACTGTAGTTACAAAGGCAATGCTATTCTCAGTATATGAAATGTTTCTACAAAGTATTGCCTCCTTTCACTCCTGCTATTTTATTATTATTCTTTTAATGCAAAAATAAGTATTTTAAAAAAAGCTCCTTACAAAATATCAAACATGACTTTTGGAATAATATTCCAGTTTCATTTCAGCTCTATTTTATGTCTCCTTATGTCACTGATCTACTTTCCTCAAAGGGCATTAATGAAGCAAAGGCAATATGACTTTGTTTGATCATCCACTAACAGGATTAGTGTTTTAATAGAACAAACCTTTTAATAAGTTTGATGAAAACGGCAGAAGATTAAAACCAGATATTCTTCTTTGGAAGACATAATCAACTGTAATTCCTATATTGGGTTGCAGTTGAGTGGATGGGATTGTTATCAGGAAGCTTAATATTCTGTGACCGCCTTTGAAAGATTTTTAAAAGCGGATGTCTAAATAGTGGTTAAATTGTGTGATTAAACTACACATTTCAAGTCAATGAAAAGGGTTTGCGACTTTGTTCTGATTTTGCAATACAGAATATTGAAAATTTACAGTAATGCCATTACATGACTATTTATCATTCAGAAGAAACATATATAAGATTGTGTCACTGGATGTGGCATTTCCTCCCATATATGTGGAATATCTCATCACTCTCTTAACTGTCATTTCAAAGTATGATAGTGTTGACAGATGACACCATCACACTATAAGTGATTATTTCATGTGTGCTTGTGTCAGTTGTCATTGAGTGTAAACTGTGCCAGAGTGACTTATGACAGAAAGAAGGGCTGTCAACCAAAACAAAGACTTTCTTGTTGTACTTTTTCAAAGGCAAATAAATACACAGACATGACCAGATGCTATAAAGTCCCATGGTGCCCGGCAAGGTGTTCAGCTTCATCTGCCGCTGTTGCTGAATTTGTCCTAGAATACCCATACATTTTACCAGTGTATTGTCAAAAGTGGTAGATTCACAATAACTATTAAACCAGAATGTATCAAATCCATTCAAGTGGTAACTAAAACAAAACTCTCTCCCCATGCCCCAGTTTTAGATGCCGTGACTTTTCTCATTTTCTTATTTTGGATTTGGCAAATATTTGTTCAGACCAGACATGACTCAAGAACACGAACAAGGGGAAAACTGCATATTAGTCAAGCAATCAAAAGTAAACCAGTATGTGAATATGGCTTGATCATGTAGAAGGGGGAAATGCAGTTATTTAAATGTTACGTGTTTGTGTTTTTTGTTTTACATATGAGTGAGTGAAAGGCTGAATCAAGAGCCAAACTGGAAACCCATACTGACTTAAATGACTTTCATGTTTTAAATGAGTAATATAAGAGACATACAGCTATTGAATGAATCACTGTAGGAGTCACTGTTTAAATTAGACAGGAAGTATACCTGAATGTTCAGTGCATTAATCAGTGTCAGTAATGTATGTTACATTTATAGCATGTATAAAACATATATGGGGCACATCTTAAAAAACAAAACAAAAACATATTTATGCTTTCAAAATGCCAAAGGCTGCATACAATTTAGAAAAGCCCCAGCTTTTCCTCATGTTGCCATGGGGCCAAATGAAGCAATTCACAAGTAACTTAATGTAATTCATTCCACACTAAATTTACTGTTTCTCTATTTACAGTAACAATCTGGCAGCATTTTACAAGTGCCTGGAAATAAATAAATAAATAAGTTAATTTTGTTTATGTTTGCAGTAGTAATATTGTAACTGCAAAATGAAACAGTTCTATAATGATACTCTGGTTACACTAGCTGCATGCAGCTGTAAAACAAGAAAAAATACAGTGAATTTCTGTTATTTGATTTCAGCAATGAATATTTTGCAGTAAATTGGATTACAGTTAGTCATGTTATGAACGTTCAAACAACACTTTTAAAAAGAAAATAAAAGTACAAAGAACAATATGTATGAATAATAATTATTTATTCTTAACCACTGCACTGGAATCTATTTACTTATTTTTATTATGCAACCCATTGAATGACAGCTATGACAGAAAAGCTGTTTTATAATTACTGTCTAATAGCCAAGCCATAATCAAAATGTCTGTTATTCAATGGTGAATATACAGTGAAATGTGAGGAGGACAGCCAAGATTGTGTTAAAGTCAGGTATCCATCAGCAGCATCTACATGGTCACAGACTCTCAGGTTCAGGTTCTCCTGATGTCTAATAATCAAACAATGAATTGACATGTCATGTAACCTTCAAGTACTGATGTCTCTATGAAAACTAAGAAATGTACACAACAGAGACATCATTCTTTCTGTGAATTAGAAGAACCAAGGTCCTTTTGTTTAAACCAAAGTAACAAATGAGTGTCACAACTGAGTCAATAGGTTTTGTTTGGGGAATTTCAAATAGATATCCGTAAATAGACAAAACTCTTACCTTGTTCAGCGGATGAGATGATTAGAAGAGACTGGACCCATCTGGTGCTGTATTAGTGACCTCTGCTGCTGCTCTTAACTGACGACTAACATTAAACCCACTTCATATTTCTCAGTTCCACTTGACCATGAGGGTCTGCACTGGTGCTTGTGTTGTAATATTCTTCAAATATTGTGAGTGAAAAGAGTAATTTAATTATATAAGTTTAAAAAAAAGTATATTAGATTAATTAGAGAGAAGCTTGTATCCATAAGAGGAGTTACTCATTTTTTGGGTGAGAAAAATCCTGACATGGATCAAAAAATATTTAATCATTGAATTTACAGACAGTGTTCCATATGGTGTATTGTTATTTGAATCTGAAATCACCTACCTCAGGATATAAGATTGAGGTTATAGCACACAGTCCTATTCCAGACAGTTGGTATTAGTCTTGAAAGAATCCATCCATTTCTTAGATGTCCTGACATCTGGTGTAGAGAGTTTTAAATTCTGCCTGTGTGCAGGAATCAGAGGGAGTACAGTGTGGTCAGGGAAAAATTTTGGGAAATGCATCTGCAGGAGTTGTCTTCCTGATCTTCATGAGCTCTTCTCTGGTAAAAGAGTCTCAAACAACGACTACAAACAAGACAAGACACTGCACACCAACTCAAAGAGGTGGCCATATATGCATCAATTGCTGCAAAGTATTGTGGATTTCAGAGTCATATTTTACAGTGAAACCTTAAGATGAAATATGTGTATTTCTCTCTGTAAAATACAATCTACCATTAAATCCAAATGATTGTCTTCCATCTGCGTACTTTTCATTAAAGCTTATGTTTACAGACTGTTCAAAGATGTTGTTCAAAAAATGCTTTGCACCAACAGTCTAATGTTTGAAAAACACACATCTCTACCTCTTTTGTTACACAATTCACTTTGTGAAATGTGCACAGTAAGTGTTAATCTTATACAATTCACTGAATTGGTTTTCCTGCATGAATGGAATAGGTGGGTTTTTTCATGTATCAAAGTTATTGACAGATTAGAGCATCCTTTGTTGTGTAGAACAAGCGCCTAACTTTTATCCAGATTTCTGGTTTAGAAAATACATTGATAATTTGAAACAGTTTAGT
>JANJYQ010449429.1:0-11530 GCA_024605255.1 Rastrelliger kanagurta | reverse complement strand
CTGTCTACCAACTTTACAATAAAGGCGTAAACACAGACACACACAAACAAACACACAAACACAGAGGGCTCATCCCCACCCTCAGAGAGCAGAGGATTAGTAGTACATCCATAAATGACAGCAAATGGTAGTAGAACAAGTAGTAGTAGTAGAGCAAAATGAAATGAGCACACATAAGTAAGCTAAATAAACAGTCTCTGCTGTGTTTTGCTGTAATTATTTTGTGCTAATTCCTTCTCTTTGTGCCTCAGCGAAAAGATTAAACATCCTGTTTGTTGATTTAAGTATCACTCACTCAACACGTGGAGGCTGTGGAGGCTGCAGAGTTTGTGGAGGCTGCAGAGTTTGTGGAGGCTGCAGAGTTTGTGGTATGGGCCGTACAGGTTGCGTGGTTTGTTGGTGCTGTGGCGACTGTAGCGGCTGTTGAGGTTGTGGTGATTGTACAGGCTGGCTGGGAGGGGCCTGCTGTGACGTGACAGGAGATGCTCCAATATGTCCATCACTGGTGTACTGAACGACTGGGCCTTTACTCCTCAGTGCACCTGGGGTTGGAATTGCCATTGAGAAATCACATGAGTGAGTTTTTAAAATTAATGCTTAAATATAGTATCAACACAAAAGCCTACAGTAAGTATTTGCATACTTAAACTTTGCATACGAGTCTTACAGTGACATAGTAAAAATAGTACTATGTGCTCTATATTACCCATATTAGGTCGTGTCCTCTGCTGGCCAGCAAGCTTCTTCTCCTGGGTGTTGGCAGTGGTCATCTTCAGGTTGAACATTGGCTCCAACCTAGTGGAGCCTCTATAGATCCACTCACTCCTCTTATCATCCTGATCAACATCAAACAACACAAGGAAGTTACTCTACCAACTGCTGTTCAATTCAAATAATATTCATCACTTTTTTATGTTTAATCAATTTTCAATAATGTTTTAATTAAACTATCAACTATCAAACCAAATGAACATGAACATTTTAGGGATGTCAGACAATATCGGTTGATATTGGCATAAAAATGTAATATCTGTCAATATCGTTATTAGGTTTTTGCCACTAATGAAAACCGATAAAATAATGTCTGGATTTCGGCACGCAGATGTCCTCATCAAACTGTGTCTGGAATAGGATTTATTTTTTTTTAAATATAACTTTATTAAGAAATTCAACACACTATAATAATGACAATGGCCAAGTGGATACAGACATTCAAAGGAAATAAAAGAATACCACATATGGAACTGACACAATATCTTTTTTGAAATAAAGAGCGTATACAATGATTACCATTATGTGTTAATGAGAAACAAATGTGACCAATTTCAAATTTGGATGGATCAGTTGGTAATACTATTGGATTGAGTCCCACTGTATTTTTAAATAGCATAATTACTCCATCCGGGATTGCATTTTTAACAGTATTAAATTCATTAATTAGGATTATGAAACAACATTCTTGACATGTGTTGTGAATAGGGTTAGGTACCAAAATGCAGTGCCAATAGGGAAACAGTTCCGACATAAACGGTAGTAACCATACCCAGTAAGAAGAGAAATTTCGGTGCCTGACTTTTATTTAATGTAAGGCATTATAAAAACAAAGTCAGTAATATTTTACTAAAGCACGTTACAATACAGGGGATGGCAGCGGGGAGAGGGCTGCTTTCTCTCCACACACGCTGCACAGACACGCGGTCCCACCTGACAGAGCTCTTATCAATATGCGGGACATCCCGCAACAGTGAAAACGGGATATTTTAATTAATTTATATATATTTTAAAAACATGTCATTTTTTTTACAGGACACAAAAATCGGACATGTCCAGGTAAAGACGAGATGAGACAGGCGTTTAACTTTTCAAAACTTGTAAGCTGGTGATTAAATATCCTACTTTGTTTTTTCTCAAGTACCGGTTCAAGAACAGTTTAAAAAGTACCAAGTAGGCACCGGTATCGGATAAAACCCATCTGATACCAAACCCTAGTCGTGAAGCCTGTAAACCAGCGTGGGTGGCAACAGTAGCTTGCTTGCTGTGTGTCTGAGTAACATTACTGTATTTCCCCTATGTACAGAAATGGCCGTTTGTCCTGTCGCCTTCCCGGTTACCATAGATATGACTTTACTCAGTCAGGAAAATGAATTTGATTGGCCAATTTTCGGGGCGGGACACTGAATGTTTCGATTGGAACTTGATTGGATGTTGTCCAGCTCCGTAGCTGTGTGTGCGAGTGTGATGACGTGCACACACACAAGCACACACTCATTCACGTATAATAAGCGCAGTATCAGACAACAAACAGAGAACAAACAGCCTGACGCAAAAACGCAAATATGCTTCGCTGCATGGTATTTTAATATTGATGCCAGGGGGGTGAGGACTTGGAAAAAGCAAAAGGAAGCACTTACAGCAGAGGTCGACGTAGAACTGAGCAGGGTTCAAAGCTGAGGTTAGGGTCTCTCCCTCAAAGTTAAAAGTTCTTAATTATAAATAATGTACTTTATTTTCAATGTAGTATTAAAAATTTGTTTTTACTGTAAAGAAAAGTTAGCATTCCATTTAACACTGAAAAAAGACACTGCCCTACTGTGTCATTTTATTTATCTTTACATGCTCATATGCTTTACATAGTTGTACAGGTACAATGTTTTACAATTTGTGTCAAATTTGCCTTATTTTTAGGGGATATTGTCAAAATGATCTTAGGGGCAGTGGGACCCAACATTTTTATTTTATTGCACACAGAGTGTGGGGCATCACAATAAAATTAGGCATGATGTTTTAATTCCACAATAGGTATGTGATGTTACCTAAAATTAGTTTTGAGAGAAAAATAGCCCACATATATCGGTTGATATCAGAACTAAAAATTGAGAGTTGGACAATAGTGGCATTTCAGATATCAGCAAAGAAGTCAATATCAGACACCCCTAATTTTTTAAAAATCTTGATTAAGATATAAACGTACCAAAAAGAGGATCTTGACCAAGCTGCTGTCCACTTCCTCCACTTTGCTCTTCCACCAGGTTCCCTCCCACTCTGTTTTAATAATCTGGCCGAGCTTTAAGAGCACCATGGGTCTGCTTGGATAGGCAGTGATGTACTCCTCGATGAAATCTCGACATGATGCATCCTCTATGTCCTCCCAAGTATGCTTTACTGGGAAAAAAAGAATAATCTCACTCTCATTGATCAGTGAAATTAATTTACACTTTTTAATCTAAAATTAATACCAGAAGCACTTAGCCAAGTGATTCTAAAATGGCATGATCAGTAGAATTTACTGGATCTTACAGATTACAATAGAGGAGGAGAGGACAGAAAATGGGTTCTTACATGGTCGGCATACAGGGTAGAGCTCTGGTAGTGTCACATATGAAGCATAACCATCATCAAAAAAGATCAAAAACCTAAAACATACACAAGCAGGACATTAACAAAGAAAGACCAGCACATCTCCACCCACAGTTTAACCACTTTCTTCGTCTTCCCACCTCATTCGGTTTTTGTTGTTCGGCATCTCTGCAACTATTCCAGCGTAGAGCCACATCAGGTTGCCATCCTTGTACTTAGCAACTACACGGGCCCCAACATACAGACTCTCCAGTGTTGGGTTATAGTCGAAAGCCACATGATTTCCAGACAGCAGACTTTTGCCTTTATCAAACTTCACTTTATACTTGTACACACCGTTTCCTGAATATGTGCAGAGGGAGTGCAGCATTAATGACAGAGAACAGCATAAAGCATAAAATCAGTATGTTAAATATTAATACCAAGAAATTAATAAAATACAGGAAACATAAAACCTTGAATGTGCCACATCACTTTAAAAGAAGTAAATGTGGATACACACCAACTGGGTTGATAGCAACGAGGGTGCCTCTGTGCCAGATCTTGGTGCGTTTCTTTCCCAGAATGCTCATCCCGACTCTGAGCTCATCTTCTTTTAACTTTGGATTTGGCTGGGTCATCGACTGAGATGGAACTTGGGATACAAACACTGCTGGTACTGAAGTGTTAATACCTACAGGACAGAAAGGCCACACACACTCTTAATATCAAATATAACATATATTTTCACACAGGTAAAGAATGTGTATGTGTGTGTGTATGTGTGTGTGTGCGTGTGTGTGTGTGTGTGTGTGTAGGCAAGCAGCGCTCACCTGACTGGGCTGGAGGCTGTATAGGAGATCTGATCAACGCTGCACCTGGTGAATTCTTGTTGACCATTTGGACCAATTTTTGCACCTGCTGGGAGGTTTTCTGTAGAGCTGTGGAGGTCTCTTTTAGCTGTCATGACAAATACACAGAACATCATCATCTGCATATAGTATCAGACAGGAAACAGGTTAACAGGTCTTTCCCCTCCTACAATGATTTAGGAAATTATGAATTTCAATGGTTTATTTTGGTATTCTAAAAAATACCCATGAACATGATATGACTAACAGCTTCACTGTTGCATTTTTACAACTATACTGTGTGACCAATTTTGTTTCTGTACTGTAGAAATCATTTACATTGCTGACATACTATAGCTGCATTAATTCATGCAGCACATTCCGTATATTGCTTTAGTTTGTTTATATATCACAGTTATACCCCTTTTTACTGTAAACCATTGGATTATGGTTAATTCCATTTATTTGCTACTTTAAAATGGTGGATAAATTGATTTGAATGTCAAAACCTCTCAAAATGATTTGTTTCACCATCAGAATTTGATCAAGTCTGTATTATTTGCTAAGTTTCATCAAGTTAGCAAAGCACTAACCGAAAGTTAGCCACTATACCAGCAGAAGTCTGCATTTTTCTGATTAAGTTAAGAGAGATCAGGCAGTGATAGGCTTAATCAGCATTGTGTGAACCCATCTGGCAAGGGCTGAAATGTGTCAAACCTTCCTTTATGTGTAAAAGTTACAGGTTTAAAATCAGGATAGGTGCTAACTGGAGTCAGTAGACAGTATTTTTTGACTGTATTTTAGAAACTGGCAGTAATGTTGCCAAAAAATAAATAAATAAAGCCATCTAAAGTCTGAAAGCATTTTACCACAACTAGAATAACACATTTAAACTCTTAAATCAAACAACCCACTATAACATGATGTCGTGAAGTTACAGAATTACAGAATAATAAGAAAGAAAATTTCTGTTGTTCTCACCACTGGATCTTTGACAGGAGTTACTGTCTTCTTGGGAGGAACCACTGAGACATTGTGAAGAAAAGAAACAGGTCACTTTATAACTCAGCTGTTTTCATTTCATAGCAACAATGTTCTCAGAAGAAAGACGCATAACTTACAACACCCAACAGCAATGACATCATCATCGTCGTCGTCATCTATCTCAATGACCTCGGAGGACAACACCCCTCCAACACCCCCTTCATCCTCTGAGCTGCTCTCTCGATAGACAAGGCCGTTCTTATGGTAGGTTGCTTTCACAAGCTTCTCACACTCCAGTATGGACCTGAGGAGGAAGAGGAAGGAGAAGACATCTCAGCATGTAATGCAGCCCAGTGGATCAACTTTAACAAAGGGATCAGTTATCTGCCATGATGTTACAAATCACATTAAATACAGTTTTTAGTGCCACATATATATCTGTCACTTCACATTACCTTCTATGAAAATGATTATAACCAGTCCAAAACAATGAGGGAAAGCACCAGTTCTGGACTGGTCCTTTGTATAGACTTATAACCTATTGAAATAGGTGCCAGGAAAGGAAAATGATTGATGTATTGCTTTTATACAACACAGTAAAGCCTGACTGATATAGGATTATTGAAACCGGTTTTTTTTAAGTGGAAAAATTAACCTATAACCGATATGGTGGCGAATAAAATGATTTTCTTTTTTAAACTGGTATGAAAATAGATCATCTATGTGGCTTGTTCACGGATTTTTTAAAATAAATAATTAATAAAATATGAAATAAACATCAGTATTTATTATTCATTAATTCTAAATATCAGTATCATATCAGTCATTATTTTAACTATTAGAAATTTTTCCTTGTTTATAGTTCATTGTTCATGTAGCGCTATAGCTAACTACAAACAACAGAGTGAAGAGAGGCAGCAGTGTTACACTGTAACTTTGTTCTATTACATGTTCAGGGGAAACTTTCCACAGTGGTAAAACACATTTGCGGGATACATTTTTTGTTTTTTCAGCATGACAAATCGGAGGTGGGGCGTGAGAGTGTGCAAATGCGTGTGTCTCACGCTCAATGTGTGAGGGTTGGTAGCCCTGCAATAGTGTTCTTACTGCTCGGTCTGTGCCTTTTTGTCACATGCCGAGTGAGAGGACAAAGCAAGAGAAGGCTGCAGGAGGAGAGATGGTTCTTAAAAACGGAGGCTTTGATTATTAGATGTCGTGCTCGACTCTTCAGTGGCGACATTCTGCCAGGCATTGATTTGTCAGTCTGCTAAAGTCATATTTGCTTGCTTGGAACCAGAGCAGAGCATTATTTGATAAGCTGTTACAGAGCCTCTGCTCTTTTCCTCTCCATGGAAAAAGGTGGTGAAGTGGAGCAGAGAGATCTCTGTGTCTGTTCCAGTGCAGGTGGTGTATATAATTTGCGATGAGAGCAGTAGGAGCTGTAGTTCACAGAGCGGGGTCACACAAAACCTAACATTAACAAAGCTCTTGGCACTAAATTCTTGTAAACAACACATGTGAAATCCATGGCACAATTCAAGCAAGACCAGAAAATAGTTTTTATCTCCCCATTCAATCTCATTAATAATTTTTCAGTTTTGAGGACTCATGTACCAGAAATGGAAGGGTAGGGCAGGACTTCACCACAGGGAGACAAGGAGCGTCACATACGCGAGGCTTTCTGTAGTCTTTCTCATTGTGTTTTCTCAACAGCATTTAACTGAACAATGACAACAAATGGTCAAAGTCTTGACATGAAAAAATATTATTTAAACCCATAAACAACATTTGTGTGGTCCAGGGCGGATCAGAAAATAATTATGTTCTATCCATTGAACACCATTCATTTTGAATGCTCCGATATGAGCCATGGGGGTCCAGTGGAAGAGCAGGGACTTCACCACTCTATAGAACTATCCAAATATACTACCCCTTAAATATCAATTATAAATATTAAAATAGTATGTCTAAATATTGAACACTTTTTGTACCTAGACACATGAGAGAAGATAACACTTTGCTCACTTGTCTCATTCATGAAACATTAGTGAATTTGTGTGTGGATTTGCACATAAAAGCCTTAGCTACTAAAAAACTTAACGTTACACCAGATTCGTAAATACAGCCAGAAACTCAGATCTGATCGTAAACACGTGTGTATGATCATAAATTCCAATCCATCATAAAGTGACAGCGGGATCCTGGTAAATCCCCGCCCATGAATTGCCAATAACCACCTTATAAGGAGGTATAGATGCATGCAGTCACACAATGAGTTTCATCAGCTTGGTCGCACTGTAGTTTAAAATCAACAGTGAACAGATTCAGTCCACTACCCACCGTCTGCTATACTGCTCCGATGCTAACCAGTCTGCTACATTACTGACTGGACTGACAAACTACAGCTAACATGTGAAAAGCATCACAGACATGTTGTCAGGACAAACTTAATGTTATATTAGTTATAACAATGGAATCGAAGTGCACTCTGTTGGATACACTACGTAGTGACACCATATTTAAATCACCCCCAAGCATCAATTCCTACATTATATGCTCTGTAAAAAAGTTTTCATATCGGTGCATATCAGAGAGTACGCGGATACCGATATCTCCGTAAAAGGCTCATATTGACCGATAAACTGAACTATCAATCATGTTTTTCACACACTGATAACATGCCACCATCTGGCAAGTGGTGCAGACGCATACAAGTGTGCACCTCCGCACTGGTGTTTCTTTTCTTACACTTTCTTTCACCAGGCCATCAGACTACTGAACTGTAACACCTGAAATATGCAACGCATTGCACTCCTGAGTCACTAAAGACATGAACTGTGGATTTAATTATCATCCTGCCACAAGAAAGAAACAGTTATGTATCCCTTACCTTCAACTGCATACACACATTGCACAATCTGTAGTAGTTTTCCCTGTCTTTTGTTTTTCCATGTTTCTTCAATGCCTATTGTTATTGTGTATATTTACTTTTTTCTGTGGCACTATTTTAAGCATGTGTGTGTTATTTGGAACAAATAACAAGCTTGAACTCGTAATTGCGTGTAGCACTAGGAGAGTCACATCTGTTGGATGCCCTATGCGGTAAATGCTTGTTAGAAAACCAGTGACATCTTGTTACGGTGTTTCTTTTAGCTGACATTTAATGCTTGTTAGAGAAATGCAGATCTGCTCCTCCACTCTGTCAACACTACGTGGTACATTTTCCATTGTATCATGCACAGACTGCTTCAAATAAACAGCTGGCTTCCACACAGCAATCAAAATCTAACATCTGTGCTTTAGAGGAAGAACACAAACAAAAACTATAAAGTGTGTTATGTGTTGATTTGGATGTGTATGAACATTTAGAAAAAAAGTGGTACAGTGAAAAGCTGCAAAATAGTATGCTAACAATCATTAAGATGTATTATATTAATTCAAAGCTCAAATATATGATTGTAGGCCTATAATTCATTAAAATTAAATGTATTCAATAAAAAACATACCTATGAATAAGTAAAGTAGAAAGACTTTGGCTACTATTACAAGATCGGATGTGTTTTGCATTTACTTACTGGTTGGCATCATTTAGCAGCGTCTCTGTCATTGCCTCCTCCTCCTCTTTCTGCTCCACCCATTTCTTCAGCTCTGTCAGCTGAGCCTTTTTCTTCTGCACTATCTCACTCTGCTCCACAGTCTCTTCAATCCACTTCTTCAGCTCATCCAGAGAAATGCCAAGTTCTTCCTCCAGACTGGAGTCCCAGTCCTCCACCTCCATTCTGAGGAGAGAAAAAGGAAAACCAGTGAACACAGTTTCAGATATCTATGTATAAATCTCAGATGTAAATAATGTATGACAATAAATGTAATCCAACAACAGCTTTGCACAGCAGCACTGGGTATCAGTTTTAAATATTTTATCAGTCCAACATTAACTGCTAATATTTGGCCTTTTATTTTGTTTTACCAACCTGTCATATCCTAAATTGATGAGTAAGCCTCCACAGTTCAGAGTATAAATATCAAACATTCACATGTTTCCCTCTGTTTCGTATAGTTGTAAATAAGCTGTTGTTGGGAACAGAGTGTGAATGACATGTGAATAAATAAATAAGCACATAACTTATTTAAAAAATATTTTTGACAAATAACTAACAAGAATACATACGAGTTGTAGGTAGGATTTGAAGATAATATGATATGAATGTCAATCTGAATTGTATTGTGATGATATGATCTTACAAGGTCATTCAAAGGGTTTGGTTTCAATTCATACACAAAACTGAAGCACTTTGTTTATTTCAATGTAATTATTTTACACTGCATGCTACATTTGCCATATTGTGAATAGATTACCTATTGGTAATCAATTAATCATTCTGATTCATTTTCATGTAAACAATTTTTACATTCTCTGATTCCAGGTTATCAATTGTTCGTTTTTTCCTTCATGACAGAAAAATGAATAACTTTGCATTGTGTACTATTTGGTTGGGGCAAAAGACATTTGAGGAAAACAATTTGGACTTTGAGAAACAGTGCAAATTGTTGCCTATACTAATTTAATAAAGCACCATCATTAAACAACAGTTTCACAATTATCAAGGTGGCTTAAACAGTCAGGTGTCCATCTGAACACCGAAATGAGCAGTAATCATTGCTTTTATTCATACTGGCTGTTAAAAGAACCCTTTCAAATGTGCCTTTAATGTAAGTGGCTTCATGCAAAAACATTTAAAAGTTTATTTGTTACTTATGATGCTTTATCAGTCTGAGATAGTCATTTAGCATCAAATTCCCTCTCTATGTTTCTCTTTTATTGTTTCACTTGAACATCTGAATCATCATATTAGCATCAGATAACATTTTAAATACATTTTTGCACAGAAGCAGGCTTTTAGATTTTGTCAGCCTTCAGCTACACTGTAGTGCATTATAAAGGGATCTGTTAAGGAGGAGTATCCTTTTTCATATTAGCTAGATTCAGCTGGGGAAGCTAAATGATATCCTCTCTGATCTAGCCTGAAACACATCTATAATTTACATTCAAAAGCATTAATGCATGTAAACTCCACAGCAGGCATTGTGTTGTCTGCAGTTGCACATTGTTTGGACAGAGTGGTAAATGTGTGTCATCCTCTGCATCTCTCTCCTCAGTCTGACCCCAGTCTGTTGATGTTTGTTTACCACTCACACAAGAGCTCATGGAAACTACAAGCCCCACTAAATGAGCAGTTGCAAAAAAATACAAGTAGCTGGCTCAACACAGCTATAATAGGGTTGACATATCAACGTACAGTTCAAGTAAATGTAATGAATGTTTGAATTGAAAGGTTGCAAGCTATAGATAGCTTGGATGCTAAAATCACCTCAAGATATATGGATAGTATGCTCTGTTTGTCCAGGCTGATATGGCAGCAGCTAACCTGATCCACTATAACTGTACTGACACTTTAACACGACATTTTACATACTATAAGAGGACAATCTGAGGCTTCATGCAGGGGGAGAGCAGGCTAGCCCGTTAGCCTAGCATTAGCATGCACAATGTCTCCTCTGCTGCCTGACTGCTGCAGGTGTCTGTAAAACAAGCAGCAATGTGGCCTCTACTGTGGCTCTCAGAGAGGTGTCTGACTGTGCAACTAAAACTTAAAAGACACAGCACCGACGGCACTCACCCATCGCTACTTTCCATCCCGTGCCGCAATTAAACCCGTGAGCTAGCGACTTGCTAGCTAAATGAAGGAGTGCATGCTTTGCTTCCCGGGGTACTCCAAGTGGGAGGTGTTATTAGGCCCGGTCGGGTAGTGTTTACATGATATCCCCAGCCTCAGACCATAGACCCGCGCGAGATATCGCGAGAGTGATTATATTAATCCAGACCACGATCTTTACCCAAATTCCACCTAAATGTTTTTTTTTGTGCTTAAACTTATCCAGGTTTTAAATACAGTATATTGTAAATCATTACTAATTTGTACAATGCAGGAACAAATCGTACAAATCTCGCGAGAGTTCGCAAATCTAGAGTAGACATCATGGTAGACATCCAGACACAACCCTTCAATTGTCCACAGACTATCAAAACATTCACCAAAACTATCTCAGATAGAAAAATAAGATTGAATCAACATTGATCCTAACCTTCTCCAGACTATCAAAAATCTCTATAACTATCCTGACCTCTTCCAGACTAAGAAAATTATTCTCCAAAAGTTTTGGCGGGCCGTGCATTTCACACTTTGGGCCTTCAGGGGTCGGCTACCAGCGGTTGCGGAGCTGCTCATTCAACATGGGACTTGTAAAAATAAATTATAAGCATAGGCGGCGCGTAATGGAGGCAAATCATATGCTGGAAA
>JANJYQ010449368.1:0-21758 GCA_024605255.1 Rastrelliger kanagurta | reverse complement strand
CACAGGGGATGACAATGAGTACAACCTCAGCAACACAGTGTGGCAGACCCTGTAAAAAAGACATTAAGGGTTGCAGTGCTAGTAGTGACAGGAACCAAGCTACCCCATTGAGTCAAAGCTGTAACAGTAAAAATATACCAGGCAAAAAACGCTGTACTCCTTATAGAGAGAGGCAGAAATGTCAATTAAACCACTCCATGAAGGCAAGGAAATCCAGGAGAAATATAGTCCCTCCACAAAGATTCTCCTCCTATGTCACTGAGCCCAGGAAGATGTTCTTTGTTGCATGTTTCTCTGAAAGCATCTTTAACCAGAGAACACGACAGAACAAAGACAAAGAAGAAACATCTTGCACCTTGGATGCCTTATCCAAAAATTCAGATACTAAAGACAACCAGCTTGAATCAAGAAACGAAGAACCTCTGTCCTCACCTGAGCCTACAGAGAAGTTTGCCTTTGAATCAACACTGATAGAAAAATGTGGGGCATCGGAGTCAAAAGATCAAAAACAGGTTTTTCCACAAATTGCAGTTGCCAAAGAGAAGAGTACAAAAAACTGCTCTGACAATAAGACTGATGGCAGCAACTGTGCTGCCAAGCCTTTTGGAAGGCTACGATCATCTCCAAAAAGACTACAGCTCTCTACAGCTTCAAGAAAGCCCAAAAGCCCATCAAATATGGATATCACCAGTCAGTCTGCTACCAGTGTTGAGGGCACTCTCACCCCCCCAATCCAATACACTAGCCCAATTAAACTCATGTTTGTATCACCGGTAAAGGATAAGGAAGGTGTGAAATATAGTCTCAAATCAGCAGGCTCTGGATCTAATGCACAAGGAGATGAATACTTTGACCCATGTGAAGAGTCCTCATGGTGTGGGACACCTGAAAAAAAGAAAAGCCCAAGCAATGCTTCTCCACGTTCAAAATCTGTTTCTTCACCACTAAAGTCTGCTACCTCACCTTCCAAATCTGCTTGTTCACCAACCAAGTCTGCTTCCTCACCAGCAAAGTCTGCTTCTTCGCCATCCAAGTCTCTTTCTTCACCAGCCAAGTCTGCTTCCTCACCTGCAAAGTCTTCTTCACCAGCCAAGTCTGCCTCTTCACCCAAGTCAGTATCTTCTTTACCTAAAATAGGTTCCAGGAGATCAGGCGAAGGTACTCCAACTAAGCGTGTAACTGGAACTGAGAACCAGAGATCACCAGGTGACTTACTATCTTTCCATGAAACTACTCCTCCAAAAAGGCGTCCAGGCCGGCCAAAGAAGCTGGGACCACAGTTGGAGCAAAAAGTGAAAAGACCAATTGGTCGACCACGTAAAGAGAAGGCTGTGGTTCCAGAAATAGGATCAAAAACAGTAAATGGAAAATCTGATTTAGCATCTGACACTGAGGAGAATGTAAACAAGAACCTCAAAATAACAGTAGTGTATGGTCGTTCAAGGAGAAATAAACGGATGGTGTCTGAGAGCTTTGATCAACTGCAGACAGAATTCAATGATGCTTTTCAAGCAGTGGGTCTTAAAAGCGATTTGGGCATTTTAATGCACAACTCTAAGGTCAGTCCCAGTAGTATCAAAACAGCTTCAACACAGTCATCAGAAGAGTTGAGCTTTGTCAACCCTGTGAAAGAGTTAGCCCCACATTCTAGCAGTAATCTTAAATGTCAGAAGCGGGATGATGGTACACCTTCAAGGAAACCAGGTAGACCTGCAAAAGTTAAAATCTCTGGAATCTCAGTCACAGTAACTACAGTATCACCCAAGCAACGCAAAATTCTGATAAATAAAGACACCAAACGATCTCCCGAGACACTAATCCATAAGAAAGCGCTCCTGCCGGAACTCCGATCTGCCAAAGAGCCCTGGACAATCAGTCGTCAATCAACAAGCAAAAGAAGTCAAACAGCGGAAGGACTAGAAACAAAGGATGAAAGCAAAGACAAACAACAAAATCAGCCTGTAGCAGTGCGTCACTCAATGAGAGTAAGGAAGCCTTCGATTTACTTTTTGCATGCTGTCGCTACCTCCACCTCTCGATCATACAGCCATAGTAACGCTCTGCTGCGGCGCTCTAAACAACTTCTACTAAACAAGGCCAGCAATGAAAGGAAACAAGGGGAGCAACAGGGTAGTATAGAAACTTCAGGGGAGAAAAGACAAATCTGTGGGCGGGAGAGAAAGAACATCTCACAGGACCTGAATAAATTGGCAGGGGTTTCTGTAGATTCGATCTATACTCCAGAAGAGACACTAAAGTGGTGGGCAGCATCAGCTGAGCAAAAGAGCATGAATCAGGAGCTTGCTAGACGAATACGACTCATCTCTGACACCTGGGTGTCAGACACTGTAGACAACCAAGAAGAAATAGGCCTTAACTCGAAATTGGGAACTGATGGCAACAGTTCATTTACCAGGAAGTCAAAAAATTCCTCTGTGGTTCGATCACTGTTCGACTGTTCTCCTAACAAACCAAGGTCCTGTAGCATGCAGCAGCTGTGTTCCTGGTTTATGCAGACCACAGAGACACAGTCCTTAGGTATTGTTAAGAAGGCAAGCTCCCGTAATCCTTATGAACTTATGCACTTCACTCGTTCAGCCAACATAAAAAGTGTTTGTCATAGTCCTCAGGCTGAGCGATTAAGAAAACACATCAAGAAGTTTGCCAAAACTGTGCCAAAAAGTCCTTACCAACACAAACAGGCTCAAAAAAGGTTAAGGAAAAAGAATAAGGGACCTTCAACATTGCATAATATTCGGCGACAGCTTTTCACATCCAAGTTTCCAACATGTAGGCAAAATCATGAAGCCCAGCATTTGAAAGGCAGGGCATTGGGAAAATATCAGGCTGTGTTATTCAGGGCAAGGACAAGGTTCCTAACAAGGAAAGAAAGGGAGAGGTACCAAAAGAGGCAGAGGAATAACAAAAAAATAAAACTGGTGACAAGAAGTTCATATGGACACCAAGTAATTGGACTAAAACCAAAACATAAAGTATTACACAAAAGCTCAGCAAAAAAACAGTTATCCAAGTGTTTGGAGAACAGTTCTGCCACTGGTTCTGTCAACCAAACAAAGGAACCTGTGGATGTACCCAAAGAGCAGAACCTCTGCTCTAAAGCCTGGAGTCCTGAGACACTGAAGGAATGCCGGGTGTTTCTGAGAAAGATCAACTCTCCAGACAATGAATCAGCTGAGGAGGAGTGGGACTCCTGTACTGTGACACTGGATGATGGGTCACCTCCTGCATATGTGTTTGCAGGAAGAGAGAGGGAACCAGTAGGAGTTGTTAAAACTGTGAAAGAAAACAGAAAAAGGAGCATATCTAGGAGCACTGCCTCTAGACACCGGGAAGGTTCTGAACCTAGATCAGTCACGGAGCAGAATGAGATTCCAGTGGGGAGGCAGAAAGGCAAATATAAAAGTCCTGGGGTTGTGTCTACTGAACCATCACAACCTCAACCAGCGAAAACATTGAGACAATCGCGAATGAGGGGCCTAACCGGGCCGAGATGGTGCGACTTTGTATTCGGTAACTACCATCATTTATTGAATATCACTTAAGAGATATTTATTTTATTTCATCAAGCTTCACTTTCAATAAATCAACTTGTGCTGTCTTTCTTTTCTCACAGAGAACTAAATGAAGCATGAGGCCTCAGCCTTCCTGGGAAAGGGACTGTGGTTTAACGTGGTGCCTTTGGACATTGAGCTGACCACGTGGACTGACCATCCCACTATGGTTCAGTCTTACCCTCAGCAATTATGTAGCAGTCTAACTTAACAAAAGCTTGATGTTGCACTATTTTTATCCATGGATATGTATGTACAGAATGTTTGATTTTTTTTTTTTTTTCATGTCAATGCCTTTTACTTTCTGAACATGTATAGTAGATCAGCTTTTTACATCAACCAGAGTTTTAATGGGATATGTGCTCCCAACAGTGAGCCCTGTCAAAGTGGCTGTATTGGAAGGAAAGATAAAGCTTGGCTGCATAAAGATAGTGCTATCTGCCCCCACACATACCTCATTATCAACCAATCTTTTTAAATCTTATCTTGATACCAATAACAATTTAATCTTTAACTGAATACTTTTAAATCATTGTTTGGCACTAGTAAAAGTAAAAACTTCTAATTTAGTAATTTGTTATTGTATATTAGGTTTGAAATTTTATGACCAACATTCTCAATCAGAGCCTTATTTGCAATATTTGATAATTAACGCTACAGTCACTGTCCCAAGTCATTAGCCAAAAATGTGCTTTGAATGAAGGATTGTTATGGATCAAACAGCCACACCTTAACCCTAATGATGATCATTGTACAGGCCCCTACTATAATGTGTTGTGTTGAACTATTTGGCCATCAGCCTGTACTGAAACCAAATATTATATATCATTATTTCTCTCCAGAGTACTTATCAAACATTTGCCAGTCTCAGCAATGAACCACATTTAGCACAAACATACATGTTCTTAATGACTACATATTTTGCCCGTTGAAATGTGGAGGTTTATTTGAAGCAATGAAGGAAATGGCATTATGCAGTTGTAGAAAGTAGATTCTGATTGATTTTTGTTGGTTTGTGGGATCCGTGTTGTTTTAATTCAGTTACCTTTTATGCGATTGTTTCGTTTTCACCCAAAGCATATACTGTATGTCGGTGTCAGATCTACTTCTTGCACTATTCCATCTGAGATTATTAATCCCACTACACAGATTCCTCCCCCATATTTTTGCACATCCCATGACCCACTACCAACCCCTACTGTAAAACTAGAGAATCTATTTGGTGCAATACAAACCCAGATGTTTTATCAGTATGTAGTAATTATTTTATTGCTGACAGACGAATGGATGTACACAAGTACAAATGGCCTGGGATGTTACTTCAGTCGTTTCCATCGCCATGTAATGTGATCTCAAAGGATATTGCTATACAAACTGCCCCTCCCCCCCACCTGCTTTCTCACCCTCAGTGAAGCAGAAAATTAACAGATTAATTGTTGTTATAGCAGAAAATTGTTTTTATCATAAATGTATTAGCATTATTTACTGTTTGTATGCAGGTGAGAGATGTGTTGCTGTTTTTCTCAAGTTGCAGCAAGAGACGCCTACCTCCACTTGGGCTCAGCTCGGCCTACTGCTCTTCTGCTTATCAACCGTGTGATAGATGAGGCCAGAGTTGATTGATAAACACTAATCTTGAATCAATATTGTGCTCCCTTGCTTTCTGTTTTGAAAGCAGGTTGATCCAAGATGTCTGGCTGTAGGTCAAAACTTAAACCTGTAGTGTGTATTGTGTGCTTGATTACCCTTGTATGTATGTATGTATGTCACTACGGTTACCATTTCAACATGAGGGAGGTAAGGTGGCCCAGTCTTGTGACAAATAACCCTCTGTTGAAGAACCTGGTGCTAAACATCTGTTGTATATTTTCTTTATCATGTGTTTTTATACTGTCCTTTACAGATACAATAAGGAGGTGTCTGTGATTGGAACAATAAAGATTCTTTTAAAATACTCAGTGAGCAGATGATTTACAGGATGAAGTAAAATGTAAATAACTGACATTTGATTCTACTTTTAGGCTACAACAGAGTGATGCTTTTAACTTTTAAGTTTTCCATGATGACCTCAACCCATAATTGGTCAGGAAGTGCAAGGAAACCATTAAATGACATTGTCTACTAACACTGTAGTTCCCAACTTTGGGTAGAACCTTCCCTTAAAGAGATTCCCAATATAAGTCAGTGGGAACTGTAGTTACTTGAACAAGTTTATTTATCATGGACAACACTTATTAACATCAATATGAATGTTATATTTAACCTAGAGCCTGATTTTTGTCTGCAGTCTTTGAATAAGCTGATGTAAGAAACAGACACTGGTTTTTACATACTAAATGACATAAAACAGAAAGTTTTATGTCATTTAGTGTCAAAAGATTTTTTTCCTATGTAATAGATAATTTACACATTTATTTTTCATGCCCTTGAAAGTCATTTAAATGTAATACCAGATGGGAAACTCACTCTTCAGCTGAACCCAATTCATTGGACTTCATGCAAAAATATTTTTTGTATTTTTACCCTAAAACTCTTGATTCTGAAAAGTCTGAATATCAGCTCTTCATGAAGAGGTGCTTCTCGTGAGATCTGCTCATTAGCATAACCCATGCTCCTAAAATGTCTATACAAGTTTTCATCAGTCTTGGTAGGTTTTAATCACAAAAGAAGTTACCGTAGAGTTAAAAGGAGGAAAACAATATAGCTCCAAGTCCTGCTATCAGAAATCAGAAGACCAATGATGATAGTAGGAGACCTGAAACAATTAGATATGACTTCTGCTAACATAACAGAGCAACTCTGAGCTGTGACAGAAACAAAGGGAATGACCTGTAGTTAGATGCTATAAAATCTCTGATAGGAGGCAGTCATGTTAGACATAGAAGAGAATATTAGTCTACAGGTGATGTTACACTGTCCGCTGCAACACAATATGATCCTGGACAAAGAGCTACAGATATAGAAGCAGCTGTCAGGTTTCCAAGAACCTGCTGAATTGTAGAAGCTGTTGCTCCAAAACATGCCAATAAAATCTAGAAAAACCTCTAAGTAAAGGGAGCCATCATGATATGATGAAGAGATTAAACATGTTCCATTAAAGTTGTCTTTGCTATACATTTGATTTGTCTATTTTAGCGTAATTAAACATAAACGTGTTTAAAGTATTTCTCCCGTGGGGAAAAGCAGACCTATTCATGGCATGTACAACAGGTAGGGTTCACTCATACATTTAATCTGTACCTGAAAGCTGAAGAGAATGACACAAATGTGCAGCTTATAAACAGACCTAATCGTAGGTATGATTCTTTCATGAGGCTCAATGAGAGACCACAAACTGTAATGTCACAAGTTGATATGATTTTTTTTTGTATTTAAGGGTCAAACAATGGTTGGGAAGCACTGATCTAAAACTCCTGCTTGTATGAATGCAGTATACTGATGACTAGTGTGATAATTAGGACAGGACACGTTTTACTAATACAAATGTTATTTATATGATTAACATAACAAAACTTGATGAGAAGAAAAGAGACTTCAGAGAAAAGGATTACATAGCAAAAGGTGATACTGCAAGAGTTACATCAGTATAACATTTAAAAGGTCAATTTTATTCAGAAGAAAAAAAGATGAAAAGTAAGTAAATATTTCTACTTATAGTGAATGTGAACTGAAATTCAGGTATTTGGTGAAAATAAACTGCAACACCAGTTTCCATTTTTGCTTCATCTTTCTACACCCAAGCTTGAATTAACTGATTTTTATGACACATTGGCCTCCTGGTTGATGAGGGTGTTAAGATCCAGCTTGGTCTTCTCCAGAGCCGCTGTCTTTGCCCTCCGTGAGGAACGAAGCACAGGGACAGACTCTGGAACATTTTCTCCATCACTATAGCAAAGACAACAAAAAACAGTATGAGAATTAAAATACAGTGAACGTATAAAATCATGTACACAGAGATAGATGCATCATGTGTCCTTACACGCTGGGCATAAACACTCACCTCTCCTCTGATGACTCGGCCCTCCTGCTTGGTTTTCTGCCGCTTTTGGCTGTGCAGGCTTTCCTCTGACCTGTGCACACAAACGCTCAGGTTACCTCACAATGCTGAGTCAAAACAGGAGGAGGCCTAAAAGTACACAGGCACTATGAACAACTGTATTTTAGATGAGTATACAGAACCTGCATTACCTCTTTTAGGTCTCTTGGCAGATTTTGATGGATCGTCTGCTGCAGCCTCTGTGGAAACACAGAACATTCATATGACAAATACTTAAAATGGTGGAGTCAGATATTTTTTTATCGACTTAACCTTGTGGTGAAAAGACACAATCCTTTTATAGGAAATGGTGTCATAACGAAACATATTCTTTTACTCATATGAGTAGTGTGGTTGTCTTTCATAATGCAATTGCGCATGTACCATCTGCATTGACATCCAGTGGTTGAAGTGCTGTAGCACTGAGGAGTTCAGCCTGCTCTTTAGAGCCCACCAGTTGATGAATCACCTTCTCCAAAGCACGCAGACAGACTCGGTCCTTCACCATCTGAAGACAAAAACAAGAGGGGTGGAAGGAGGGGGGAATGAAAAAGGTATTTTTTCAGGAGGCATACATACAGATGTTTTATACTGTGTGCGTATTTTTATCTGTTTATACCTGTACAAGCTGCTGCAGCAGCGTCTGAAGGTCTGTCCTGACAGTCTCATCTCTGCTGAGCTCCAGGTTGCAAAGAGTCTTGGCATAGAGACGCACCTCTGGGGCTGTAGGGTCTTTTAACATCTCCCCACAGATACGCACCGCCAAGTAGTCATGGACACACACCTCCTGAGGACAGACATGCATTGCACGCACACACCTAATCAGAAATTCATTCTATTTCTGCCTCAGTGAACTGGTATTGAATAGTTTAGTGAACCAGCCGTGTTTTACAGCTCTGCACACACCAATTTAAAACCACAGAATTTAACCAGAGCGAAGGCCTGCGACTAATGATTGTTTTCATTATTGATTGATCCTGTAGTTACTTTTTCCAGTTCATTGTTTGATTTATCAAACCTCAGATAAGACTAAAAAACTCACAAAGGCAATTTTCCTAGTGCTGATGATGTCATTAAATGTTTTGTTTTGTTTGAGCACTGGTCCTAAACACAAAGATATTCAGTTCACGATCATGTATAACAAGGAAACCTGGAACCATCAAATGCTCCGGCCATTTTTGACCCCTATATGATTTTCCTGAGGGTCATCCAGTGTTGGGGAAAGGAAAACATGAGATTAAAAATGATGCGACCAAACCATGGTTCTCCCGTGGCAACCAGGCACATTGGGATAGCTATAGCACTAACTATGCGAGCAAACGTTTTAATCACATTGGGCCTCTGTGCTTTTGCATGGAGTCACTCACATCATAACTCTGTTGACATCCGGAGAAGCCATTACTAGCCGTTTGTCAAGCGTCTGCTCGCTCAGCTACTATAGCCACACGGGTGCAGGCAGACAGGTCGTGGAATGGTTTTCTGCAGGATTCTAACACTTTTTCACCAATGATTTTCCACGGCTTCTCCATGACTTGTCCAAAACCCTTTACTGAATTTCCATGGCCAAAAGACATTGGCCAAGTATTTTCTTTTATATCAAACCAACTTCATTCCAAGTTGTGATTATATAGTGATCAAAAAAATTCTACAACAAACAAAAAATATTCAGTTCAATAATTCTCTCTGCTTTTACTGCTACAAAACTATGGCAACAAAACCCAACACAAACATAAGAATGACAAGTGACATCAAACATGAACACATGTTCACAGGTATTTTCTGACGATCAAGATCACTCTTCTTTCCCATTCCTCTCATTATTGTCACCCACTGCGTGCCCCCCATCCACCCCGCTGCAGCGTCTGTCATCACCATGGTTACCGCAGCAGAAACTTGCTGCATTTAAAGCCATTTAGAAATCGCTGTTTGCCCTGTCACCTGTCTCGAGTTTCCCCGAGTTGCAGCACAACTTTACACAAGTGAGGAAAATGAATTTGATTTGCCGTTATCAAGCGGGTGGGATGTTCAATTTTTGGGATGGGACACTGAATGTTTAGACTGGAATTTGATGGGATGTTGTCCAGCTCGGTGGCTCTTGAGTGTGCGAGTGTGTAATGGTAGCCATTTGACGGATGACAGATCCTGATCCTGATGAATACTGTATAGTGACGCACAATTTGTGGGCCTGCATTATCCTCCATGAAAAAATTAACCCACTTTAAGCCCAGATTTATTCAAAAGTAGAATTTCGCACACAGTTTGGACCACATAGTCTGATAGATGTGTAATTACTCTAATTTTAAGACCTACAGTGGAATGAAATTCGTTTTCCATTTCTGAGTTGCTTTAAGGTTTAGAAATACCTGGGGAAATGTAGCTTCTGTACTGCATTTTGATCAGCAAAATAGCTTCACTACTGAAAAGATATTAGTCGTGGCAAACAGCGACATTACGACCACGTTACTGAATTATACTACAGTTATACTAGTAGTCTAAAGCCTATTTTATACTTCTGCGTCACATCAACAGTGTAGCTACGTAGCTTTTAAAAAGCTACAACTCAAACCCGATGTCAATACCTGCAGATATATGCACAACGGTCCATGGCAATTTATATTCAATTTTGACACATCGGTTTTGTTTAGACAGATTGATGTAGTTTTAGCTATATTTCCTTGACATTTCCAAAACTTGTGAAAAAATATAATTTTCCGTAACTTTTCCAGGGCCTGGAAATTGCATTTTAAAATTCCAGTACTTTTCCAGGTTTTTCATGACCATCGGAATCCTGTTTCTGAGTGTGTTTAGAGGGCCAATGTGGTTAAAATGTTTGCCCCCATAGTTAGTGTTATAGCTATCCCAAAGAGCCAGGTAGTCATGTGAGAACTCTAGTCTGGTCGCATCATTTTTAATCATGTCTTTTGCTTCCCCAAACAGTAGCTGACCCTCAGGAAAATGATACAGGGGTCAAAAATGGCCTCCTTTAATCTTTTTGTTACAAAATTATATAAATAGCTATCAAAACTGTCAATTTTCTTCCAAGCAAATAAAAACACAATAAAGATTTTTTTCCTCAGTGGAGACCACTAGGACTGATCCCTGACTCTCAGTGGACATTTCTCACCTCTGTGTTGGTTGAAGGTTTCATGAGCGCGCTTGAACGGGTCAGCTCCACGAGAAGTTCGACCACATTGTTAACATCCACCTCAGCTAGTGGAGAGGTGGCTGGAGCGTTCATCAGAGTCCGTACAGTCGGCAGGAAACTCTCCTCCAGGACCTCCTGATGGACCCTGATAGACACAAAAACACAGAAGGATGTTAAATAAACATTGGTCAATTAAATTAATTCCTTTCCTTAAAATTCTTGGATCTAAACAACAGCTGATCTAAATGATTTGGGAATTTGTCCACATGACTTGTTTTTTAATGTACGTGTGCATGTGTGACCTGCTCTCTCGGGCGTAGAGCTGGAAGAAGACACCTAGGCAGTGTCGTAGGCGGGTATCATCTTCGGTGACTGGATTGTACCATAGCAGCACCAGGCGAGATAGCATCTTGGCACTGGACATGCGGCCAGTATACATAAGTTTTGCCAGGCCCTCTGCTGTCTCTGTACGCAGGTCAGACACCTGAAAATGATGAATACCACACACATACTCAAATCAAATGTTCTAATTTTCTTTTACCTAAGAAAACCAGACTTTGAATACAGTTTGAAGTAAATGTGTCAGGTGGAGCTCACCTCACTGTCCAGGAACTCTGACAGCATCACAACTATACTCTGTGCAGTGTCCTCTGGTATGTCTCCCTTCTCCTCGGCTGCTGGAGTGTCCTCTTCCTGCCGCTCTGGTGACTGGGAGGGCAGGACTGTCTGTGTGGCAGCTGCTTCAGAGAGCAGCTGGAAGCCAAACAGCAGCAGCAGGTCAATGATGGCCCGCAGAGCACTGATACGTATCTTCACTTCATCCAGTTGGGCAATCTGAAAACATGAACACAACAATTCAAGCACTGAAAGTAGTTTGGGTATGTTTGGGTCAGTACATCAATATGAGAATAACATACTTTCCATGTTTTATCTCTGGTAGCATCGAACCACAAAGATATGTGAGCAACAATACCTGTAGCAGCAGGACCATGTGGGTTTTGGCCAGCTCCTTGCTGTGCAGAGTGCACGTTCCCAGACACACCACTGCCATGTTGCGGACAGCAGGGTGAGCATTTGCAATACTTGGAAGGATCTGACAGCGAGAGAGAAATACTGATTTCAACCAACATTTAATTTCCCCCACACCTTAAAATGTTTGCTAATAAGATATGATACCAACAAAGAATAACAAAATAATTAGAGATTATCATTATTACGGTATTACTACTACTACTACACAGTGATACCAATGAGGAGGGCGGCGGGTACACATAATCCACTCTACTATATCAAAGCATATCAGCATCAGACAGAAACATCTTGTGCCATTAAAATAAAATAAAATCCCTGAGATCAGAGAATCACAAACACAAAGACAGAAATGCAATTGAAACAATACTCTAAAGACCTCTAAACACAACATAAAATTTGTAATGCTGTTGGTTATTTCATGAGCTATATCTGTCCTCATGTCCTATGTAAATGTACTAACTGTTACTATATCTCTATTCATTTTGGTCTATTAAAAGGCAGCATGTCCTATACTGTGCTCCTGAATGATTTAACACCTTAAAATAATTAAAAATGTAGTACTGTCCAATCAGCTGGTCAAATGTAAACATTTGAATAAAAGATGGTAATTTATAAACAGTGTCACTCCACAACAATGACCATACATATGAATGAAAACTGTGGCAACTAACTTTGTTCTGATACTATTACCGGTATTTCTAAACCATCCCATGGAATCTAATTATTGATGAATATATAGCTAAATTGGCAAAAAAGTTAATGAGGTGTTGATTCTTACCAGTGAGGACATTAAGGCACTAATTGTTGGGCCAATTCGAGTCTTCATGTTCATCTGCTTCAGCAGTCCAGCACACATTGTTAGACATCTCAGGAGAGTCTCTGGGTCGTTCTGAAATACAGAAAACAAGTGCACTCATTTCATTAATTACAAGGATTGTTTTATATAGAAAAATATTTCAGCTAATCAGGATATATTATATTTTATAGGATATAATGACAAAGGTGGTGCTTCTTGTGGGGGTCTGTACTTTCTCAGAGCGGATCTCCTTGTCAACTGGCTGACTGCTTGCTGCAATTTCCTGGAGGACTTGGTTCCTGTGGTTCTCCAGCTCTGCGATAGAGTCCTTTAGCTCTGCTGCACGGCCGAACTCCTGAGCTGTAATACAGTCCTCAAGGGCTTGCTTAGCCTCCAAGATACGCACCTTCACCTCTGCTAGCTGGATGGGAGGAGGGAAAAAAGACGGGATAAACATGAGAGAGGGGAGTCATTTAACACTCCAGAGTAATCCTAACTGTTGAGATAGGAAACTAAAAGGTAAAAACAACAGCAGCTGAGGCTTTGGGACAGGTTACCAAGCTCTAGAGACAACTTTGCCTCTAATCACTGAAAATGGAGAGATAGAAAAAAGGGAAGCAAACAGGTGCACAAAAAAGATTGATGCTAGACACCCGAGTCAGGATCAACATCTTCTGACCACTAATACAGGACGAACCATCACTGCTGAGTTTAAGTCAATAGACTGATGATTATGACTGAAGTTCATGTCGTAAGACAACCTCTCTAAGTTTATTTGTCTTCTTAGGTAACCACTGATGGTTAAATGTTAAATGAAGAGAAAATGTGATGATGAAAACTAAAATTTACTTGACTGGGCCAAGACAAGCTGGGTGCTCAAAAGCTTTAGTTCAAACATATTTTGGCTCCAAATACCAACCATCTGCCAGCTGGAGGTAGAAAGAGATGAAGATATAGGAACAGACAGAGAGGAGACGTAAATAGAACACAGAAGAATCTTTTCTTAAAATATGTCTTTATAAGCATATTATGCTGATTTGATGCTCTGCTGATTTCACTTCATTTTAGTTACATATTTAGTTACATCTGTTTTTAAAATCTAATGATTTTATATGTCAGTGTTTACAACGCGGGTTTTGATAACTGTTTTAATAAAGATTATAATTGTAATGTAAAATAATTTAGAAATGTATTTGTACTCTCACTTTCAGTATATGAAACTTTGGCTCCTTTATAGTAATAATTCTTTCTCCAGCTTTTTAATATTACTAAATCTCCCATCTAATAATATGTCATGTTTTCATCCACGCAAAAAACACACAGTAGGGCAATTGGACAGAATCATTGACTGTAATTGCTTCTGGGTGCTTTCAGAGTTGGCAGAGTGTTCCCCACCTGGACTTGCTGTCGGCGGCTCTCATCTTTATCCACTGGCTGACAGGCTTCCATGATGGGCTCCCTCACATCAGAGATGATTTCTGCTACCTGTGTAACACAAAGCCAGACCATTTCGACATCATCCAGCAGTAATGACAGCACCACTGAATGGAAAATATGTCTCTTTTTGTGACATTTCAAACAAGAGAGCTTTAGCAACAAAGGACAGTTTGATTAGGTGTCCATCAGCACAGTCATTTCCCTATAAATGTGTCCATCTGGACACAGTGACAAATAATTTCAGCTTTTATATTTTCCTTATTTCTTCCCAATTGGTCTGTCACATGAATTTGAGGGGTAGTGATATATGCACTGTCTACACTGGTGAAAGAGTCCAGTTTTATCTGTCAGATGTAACTCACAGTCTGTATGCGTCTGTTATCGTCAGGGATGAGGGTGAGGAGTTTCTCAGTGAGCAGGGATACCAGTGAGGAGGGCGTCTGAGGTAGAGCCAACATCTCCTGCAGTACAGTCACTACTCGCTTCCTGCAAAGACAAAAAAAAAAAAAGACAAACAAACTTGAAGTCTCAATAAAAACATCTCAACAATTACTTAGACGACTGGACAAAATCAGACCGTTTGTCCTGAAAAGTGGTTATGAAAAGGACTGAACAATAAAGTTAGTTCATTGAATTAATAACCCTATGGATATCTTACTGAACTCATACTGCAATTCACAAGATGTTGTGTGAATCTCATTTAATACAACAACAAATTATGAACCACAAATTATGGAATATACTGAAATCATATTTTTAAAAAGCTAATGTTACATATATTTTTATCAAGTTAAAGGCAACAATTTGTCTTGATAAAAACATTTTCAATCGCCCTAAAATAAAATAGCTTAATCCTCTTCTTAAAATTGATTCAAAACATTTATTTAGACCTAAAGGATACACACAGTGCATTTTGGGGATAAATCCTAAATGTAAACAGATCTGTTGTTTGTTTACAAGAAAACTCCACAGTACACTTATCTTCCTACCTACACAACCACGTTCTCCATCTTACCTGCCGCCCTCCTCATTGGTATCTAGACAGCCGATGAGATGGATGAGCTGCTGCGAAATGAACTCTTTGGTCATGACCAACTCCAGCTGGTTAAAGTCAGCTCTCTCCTCCTCAGACAGCACAGGCACTGCCTTCAGATATCTATGACAGTCAAACAAGAGTTAGAAAACTGTGAAACAACAGCAGCACTTGAAGCACAGCCTGACAATTCAGCAGCACACACTAAGACAACAAAACCAAAAATCAGGCAGTGACCTGAGTACCTGAGTACAATCATAATTCAGTGCAATATTTTAGGTAGCCAAACATTCCACTAGCACAATCTACATGCAAGTACTACACATAACCATATCAGCTAGCCAATGGGTCATTCATACTAACCAGAAGAGTGTTAAGCATGGTACTAATTTAGGCAAATCTAATTAAGCATTTCACACTGCAGCATCCCACACATTTGGCAGTTGATAAAACAGCAGCATGTCCTAAATGCAATGACATGTAGGACAGATGATATCTAAGTCCAGGGATTGGACAATATGTATGAGCTGTGGAAGGTGTTTTGTGATTTATGAAAGAGGATAAGAGAATTCACAGGTGTTTCTGGGTAAAAGGAGGCGTATCTGTTCATATTTTCAGTGTATACAGCTAAATTTGTAGTTAGTAGATACAGTGCAGTGCAGTAGGTGTAGCACAAGATCAGTTGCAAATCTGAATTGACTGGATTTAAACACAGTTGTTTTATATGTATCTAACTTTGATATAAAATGCACAGAAGTTTCTTGACTTGTTTGGTGGAGACACAATATTATTATGTAAATATCAGGTGAGGTTAAATTAAAACCATTAGTTAGCCACACTATTAAAATAGTTATATAAGCTTTTAGTTAGCCACACAGTTACATACACAAAGAGCTCATCTGAGAACACCACCTTCAGATACCTGGAGTTACAACATGGTCATTATAGCAACTGTGTTTAAATGTTCTGATAATCATCCATAAAGACTGTGAATTAGTTGTCTGATGCAGACATTACTCAACAACAGTAAAACATACAGCTGATAGCGAGATGATGTAATCCAGTGAATATCTATCTATTCTCTCACCCATAGAGGTAGTCGGCATATGTGGCAGCATCTGGTAACACTTGTTCCAACATTTCTTCACCATCATCACCTTTGGCTTTAATGAACTCACACAGGGATCTCCAGTAAAGCACGTTCTCACAGCTCAGAGACTCTACTGGGATCAGCTTCCTGTTAAAAACACACAGACACCCCTTTAATTTCCGGCATCTCATTTACAGTTTCACACATATGAGATCCAGGGAGATGACTGCACCTGTTGTCTAACTGTACTCTGTTCTGCAGCAGTTCATCAGTAGGTGTGCCTTTGAATATGGCTTTGAGTGTCTCCAGAGCCGTTTTGGAGCAGTTCTCCACATCGAGCCTGTGGAGCAACTCAGTGATGTCACCATCGACCCGAAGCAACCAGGACGGCAGCAGGCGAGAACAAACCACTTCCCTCACTGCTTCTACAACAGGTACACACACATACGACAGGTCATACAACTGAATTATGCACAACTTCATCTTTTATTCACCGCAAATACTGATACTTAATTGAATTTTTCCGCACAAACTGGTGTTACCTGACGTGTCATGCAGTCCCTGCTGCAGCAGACTCACTCTCTGGGCGATGGTCAAAGCTTTAATGTGGACCTTTTCTGCCAAAACCTTACAAAAGCAAAAAAAAAAGTGTTTTAAATTTCATCTTAAGTTATAACAAACATACTCTCACAAATAAACAACAAGAAAAATCAGATCATGATCCTAACTTTATTGTGTATGTCTGTTAATGCTGACATGCCTTGATCATGTGACTGCATGTGTGAATACCTGGAAGGCCAACTTGCGCACGTTCTCTTTGATATCACGGGTGCGTTTCAGTACTTTAGGGAGGGTGCGAGGGGACATGGCAATGCAAGAGAGGACAGCACGTCGCACCTCAGCATTACTGTCATTTTCCAGAATCAACATGTAGGCTAAACAGTAGAAAGATGGAGAATTTAAAATTTAGAGAAAGAAAACTACAGAAACATCAAAGAGTGTTTATTAAAGATTATATTCAGAATACAAGGCCATGAAGTCAAACAGAACTCTATACTCAGCATGATACCAATCAACAAGTCATACCACCAAACACCCACACTGGGTGGAGTACTTGTGTTACAGCAAAAGATTTCTGGGTTCAAATACATTGTAGTGACTTGATCACACCAAAATAAAACTTGGAAGCCACTGAGTTGCTGCTATACCAGTACTATACCAACTGTAAGTGCAATCATTCCCAACCGTGTGTATTCACACTCTTTTGGTCCATTTAACAATATAGCCTTTCTTGATCAACACATCTTATGTCGTTAATAAAACAATAGGCTCAATGTTTGGCCACTAGACAACGGTCAAAAACTGTGTGCTTCTCCCAGTAAGCAGCAAAATCACCTGTTCACCTATTCCCTTTCCCCTTACGCCAGTCAATACGTAGACCAATGTGACCACAGAATCAACTCTTAGCTCCACAAATTAATTCCGCTTTTTATCCTCAGATGCGATTTTGCATTATGTTCCGTTTATTAATCTCTGCATGGCACTCTTTCACCCTGTCATTCACACAATGAGTGTAAGATACATGCATTAGATTATCTTCACACACCACACCTCTGATTTCTCATGCTGTAAAAAAAAGATTTATCAAGCAGACCCCCCTCCCCACCCTCGTACTGATGGCCCCGCTGACAGTTTATCTACCTACCAGCATAACATAACAAATTGCTACCTGGTCTGTGGGAAACACTACAACTAGTGAGGCAATAAGTCAATTATAGCAAATAAACTCATATACAGGAATGCAAAAAATGGCTCTAACACAAATATTTCATCTCTGTATTCTGCCCTTGGCTGCCCTCCAAGTACAAACCGTTGATGGTGGGGCAGTCAGGATCCATTGGCTGCTGCAGGCGGGTCATTGCCAAGGCAGCCTGAATCCTCACGTTGGGGAACTTGTCAGTGACACGAACAAGCATGGCTTGGTGAATGCGATCGAAGAGGTCATCGTCAATCTGGGCATTCTCCGCCATGCTACCCAGTAACTTGTTGATCAGCTGGCACACACGGAAACGCACCGCGTGGCTACTAGCTTTATGAGACTGAGAAGAGAAGAAGGAAAAATGTGTAACGGGCCAAAAGAATTGGAAAAAGAGGAACGAGATATAGGATTGGGGAGAAGGAGACAGATATTACAGAAAGGAAAACAGACATNGGAGGAGAGTGAAGACAGATGGGACAGGTCACGATTAGGCTGAGATGCACAGAGGCATCAATCATGCCAGAGCTTATCAGAAAATGCTCAAGAAAAAAATAAGGTTGTTGTCAATAATACAAGAAAACAATCAGGAATAACTGTTTTTTAAAATGATAATTGTTCTAACAATCTCTGATAATGTTGAGTTTCTGATTATTTTTCTAAGAATTCTCCTTTGCCTCAATGCATATACTTATGTAATATACATACCTCCAGCAGGAAGTTGAAGATGAAACTCAAAAATGGATGATCATCCTCTGCATCATCATCTTCTTCATCCTCCTCCTCCTCCTCCTCTTGCTGTTCCTCTTCCTCTGCTTTAGGTGGAGACTGAAAACTTGTGGCAAACTTCCCAACAAATTCAATGACATTTTCAACAGTAGGTTCCCGCTTGTACACGATCATGGCATACTTCAGGTAGTGGACAAACTCCTCATGGAACAGTGTCTTGTCCTCAAGCTGATGAAGGAGATGGAGGGTGTCATCAAGGAGGTGACAGGGGACGCAAACAGAAGAAACAATAAGATGGGCAAAATGTTTCTGCAATAGTCCACAAAATCTACTCCAACTTAACACTGTGGCTTAAAATTTTTATTTAATGCTGTTTTTCATTTAGTTTAATTTGTTGATATTTATTTCATATTTCTCATTGTATGATTTTTGAAAATTCTTCTGTTAATTTTTTAAAGCTGCAAATACATACCTATTTTCATTTTTTTTCATTACATTATTTTCTCAGTCTATTAGTTATTTGGTCCGTAAAATATGAACACTGAAAGAGGTTTTTCTTCAATATAATAATTGTTCCTGAGTCATGTTCATACTGGATATTAAGGCATAATCAAAGTAATTATTTTTGTTATATCACTGCCTAAATATTGTTGCTTTAATATGTTTGAAAAAATAATAGGAAGACCACACAGATGGTAACATTTAGGGAAAAATCAAACTTTACATGGTTCTACAAAACACATCTAGTAGGATCACCTATCAGCTGAAGTTTCCAAAACTTCTATGTGCTTCACATCAAACATTAAACAGATGATGAGAGGTAGAGTGTCAGTCATGAGCAGTTTGTACCCTTGCAGGTTTTTTTGAGAATCGTTGTGAAAGGTCTTATCACATTTTTTCTAATTTTCAGAATTGCAAAGCCCTTCTCTCAGGTGGACATGCTAATAGGTGAAATCACCTGCATAGTTTCTGATGCCATGGTACAAAAGCACCTCTTAATGAGTGCTGCTGAGAACACCACAATACTATGGTTGCATAAAACAAAATAAGCATATCAAGTTATCATATTCATAATGATGTTTACAAACTATGCAACTTTGTAGGAATTCAGTTAACACTCATTTATTCGGTTAGTATCTTTAACTGTATCCTCTCATAATCTTTGGATGAAAACGATGGGGTAAAATAAATGATAAAAATGATTTGTGTTTTTTTCTTTCTTTCATTATGATAACACTATTTCGCATTAATATCTAGTGATTTCAAAGTTTTTTTTGGAAGAATGCATGCAATTAAATCTTGCTGAATTAATAGAAAACATTTGTAACTCCATATACCATATAACTATGTTATTATGACATGTTATAATACATGTCTCATTTGCTAAATTTGCCATGGACAATACGCTCTTCGGTAATATGAAAGAAAACAACTATAAAAACATGCCCATATGAGTTTTTAAAATGTTATATTCTGAGAACCGCCTGTTTGATGATGTTGAGTTTGAGAATGTCTCTAGAAAACCGTCAGTTATTAACTTTACCTGGGTTGCATTAACTTTGCTGGCCACAAAGCAAGACATAATTTAGTTATTTACAGACAAAATTCTGATAGCTCTGTGATAGCATATAACTGTTTGCCGGGACTAGTGGGTATTTGCCAAATGGCTGTGATTGGCTGGATGGCGGTCAATCTAACTTGACCAATGGTATGGGCGGTGCGCTGCATTTCAATACAATGTACACCATAAATGGTACACCGCGAGAGCAGGCAAACGGTTTAATACTTTATCACCTTGTTGTTAAAATGGGGGTGCTGCAACACCCCCATCTCCCGGGGGTGAGACGCCCATGCTTTAAGTCTTTTCGTATCAAATAAATCCAGTACACACACACACAGCCAGACAGGCCTCACCTTATTGTAGCGGCTCCTCAGACTCGCCACCAGCTTCGCCTTGTTGATATGCCCTTTCTGAGCGCGCTGAAACGCCTCTTTGATGTCTAATTCGTTGTCCGCAGTCATATTTTCTTCATAGAAAAGCCACAATAAAATGGGTGAGTCTACTACAACAACTGTTAAAGATTTACAGTTGAATACAGATATTAACGGCGGCAGCTTGTTTGTCTCCAGAGTCTCATTAACAAACTTAACCACAGCTCCGCCTCAAGAGAGGAAAAACAACATAATCTGGCACCCCCAGAGACTCTCTGTATGTTTTATCACAATATCAAAAAACACAGTATTCTGCTGTTAGAATTAACTTAATATACGTTTTTTAAAATATATGTACCTCTTCCGCTGTTTTCTCCAGGAAACACTGCCGCCTGTTTTCAAATTCAACTGCAGAATTCTCGCGAGAACATGAATGCTAAACGCCGATTCCTACGGAATGACGTATTCATGCAAATGACGCAAATTACGTACATGATATCTCGAATGTATGCCCTGGTGTCTCGGCTTGCAGGAGACAATCGTGTCAGGCCTGGTTGTGTATTAAATAAATCGTATTATTCTTTATGTAAGCTACATTTTAGTTTTTTGATTCTTTAATTTACCAGTAAAAATAAAATATGTACATTTATTCATTCTCATTGGCGTTTATCCCCTGACTTTTCTCTTCTCCTGCTACTTTCAGGTGCTCCTGGTGAACTGGATCCATTAGACTGGAGTGCAGGAGCACTCTTCCTCCTGAGCACCTGATATTTCTGTGTGTTTTGACTTTTTTCGTTTTGTTGCTCTCCTGTAGTAGAGTTTCGGCAGCTTTGTTTCTTTAGCTTAGGCTATGCATTTTAAATAGTTTGGGGGAAGTCCTGGGTCGATGGCCCATGGGTTAGGGTTAGGGTTTCATATGTTGCTGGTCATAAGTTGAGCCATCTGTTTTGTTTTTTTATTTTTGTTTTGTTTTTTTTGTTGGTTTTTTTTGTTTTTTGTTTTTTTTTTTTTTGGGGGGGGGGTGTTAATATGTGCATGAATTAATGTTAAAATTATGTAGGTCTATAAGGTTTACTAATCAATTCCGCTATTACATTTATTATACATACATCAGGCTGTGCACACATCCAGTTTTCTGTGCCTAGGACTGGCAGATCTTTCAAGTACCTTAACCAACCATGAATTGCAAATGATCATTTG
>JANJYQ010449183.1:0-10486 GCA_024605255.1 Rastrelliger kanagurta | reverse complement strand
TTTGTAGGTTATTGTTATCTTTAGGGTAATGCTGATCGCATCAAATTGCCGCTGGTGATTTGGACCTTTAGTGTTAGAGCTTTTGCAACATTACTCCAAATATTTTTCCATTATGTGTTTTATATTTGCAAGTATTTCTTCTTCAATCTCAGCGGGTTTATCTCTTTGATACATCGGTTATTCTAGTTCTGACTATATAGCAGGAAATGATGCTACTGTACATATGCAGTATAATATAAAAGGAATAGGTTGACATTTTGGGAATTGCTCTTTTGCTTTCCTGCAAAGATTTAGATGAGAAGACTGATACAACAAGCCGGCTTTATCTGCTATTAAATATGAAACTGGAGTCAGAAGACATTTAGCTTAGCATGAAGGAAAGGAAAGGAACAGAGGGGAAACAGCTAGTCAACACCTCTAATGTCATGTCTACGTTGTATAAAACCCAGCATCTACACAGGTCATGTAATGTCTCACATTTCACTTCCTATATGAGTACATAACCATGACCAGAAGTGCATGTTTAGGCTTCAAAACTATCATTCTACTATAGTGATTGTCAGTTATGTTACAATGCTCAACACTGTAACTTAATGCCTCCGGTGTAGCCACACAACTGGGGTTCTCCCAAACAATTTGTCTATGATGCATAGACACAATGGAAAGCATCCTAATTAACATATTATATCTCATTTGTACAAAGTCTGGAGAGTAGCTACAGCATGTTAAGTTGTGATTTCAGGGGAGCTATGTGCCAGACAAGTTCTTTGATGAAAGCTAAAAACTGACTTTCCGCAGTCTCTTGGGTCGCTGGTGACAAGACCCCAATAACTCACTGCTTTAACTCTGGACAGACAGCTTCACACTGAACAGACACTTACTCTAAGGATCTTATTGAACTCTCACCAAGGAACCATAAAGTACATGTCTTTAAAGCCTTCCCTTTCTTCTTGACAGTGTTCTCTATTCCTTATTGTAATGCAATAGAGTTGAGCTTCTGAACTTACACTTTTGTTTCTTTGTTGCAGTGGATTACATTCCCCATTGTAAACACATCTTTATTAAAAAATGTTATTACCAGAGGCATCTATTCTTTATGCGTTATCTTATCTCTTATTATCGACTAAGCTGATTGGAATGTCTCAGAACTTTTTGATGTGCCTACTTTTTTCTCCTGAAAATAAAAAAGCAATCCCCTTGCTCCTCAGAGTGTGCTGGCTGTATTGATTTTTCAATAAAAAGATAACGCACTGAACACATACAAGTACCTGCTAATATGTAGAAGATCAATATAATTCTGCATCAGTTGAACATCACAGTTAAGTTGTAACAGTAACAGAATTTAAGAGAACATGAATCTAGAGTTTAACTCATTGTTTGGTTTTGTTTTTCGGCTTACAAGAAATAAGTAGGAGTAGATAAAAACCAATTACTGAAGTAAAGAGAAAGATAATTCCCTAATCTCCTCTCTCTGCTTTCATCAGGAGCAGCTTGCCTTGGTTTGCATCCTCTGCTAATGCAGCCACCATAATAATTTCCCAGTTGGGACATTTCACATCCCTGAACTCCACCCTGCAACCCTGCTATCGGCCCAGTGTTGTTGAAACTGATGGCAGAAATGTGTCATTTTCAATAATCGAGTCAAAATATTTGCCCATATTACTCTTGTGAACATATTTCTCAGGAAGCCCATTTGGGTTTGTTAATACTCAAGCATGAGAGGTGGAACAGGGAATGAAAAGCACCAGTGCAGAAAGCATATTTATTGAAAAGTAAATTAGCAGAGAAGACAATGCCTCTGGCATGTCTGGATTCAATTAAGTCTTATTTGAGACATGAGCAGTGAACCCAGCTTACGTCAGTAAATAGTGATGCTTGAATGTTTGCTGACTGTTACCAACTCCACTTTGAAACCAGTTGAATTTATTAAATAAGGTACCTCAAACATTTCATCACATGCAGGTCATGTTTAATTAACAGTGATAGTGATTCATTCTGAGCAAAAATTAAATGTAGAAACTGCATCTTGGTCTAATTTGAGATACTGAGGTTCTCATTAGGTGACTCCAGACAATTTTTCCTCTATATGATATCCTTGTGGATGTAAACAAGACACAGAGCAACAGGAGTTTCATAGAAGGTTCACATACCCTGAATTATTAATGGTCTGCGATGGAGGGAGAACCTAACCCCCATCAGACATCAACTGTATCAGTTGTGTGTGCAATGTGTTTGTGACTGTGTTCACAGTGGAAGTTATTAAAATCACATTAAATTAATAATTTAGAAATGTGCAGCAGAGACATAAAAGCAGGCCGTTTTTGTTGATAGGTAACACATTGTACTGTTCAATTACCTGGAAACAGACGGTGAAAAACAATCATGAGTCAACCAGAACAGCAGGTTAAAGAGGAGATTGCTTTGAACCATAAAGAAATACAGAGAAAAAAAATTATCTTCAAACTGATGCTGTGATTTTACATGTAATGGCACCATCACTTTATGTTTATAACTTTGAAGCTGTGTTTGTTTTTATACAATATATCCATTCATCTAGGTCACTGGCTGTGCTCATTTGCCTACTAAGATGTCCTCTGCAACACAGTGATAATGTTCTAAATTGATGTCAACAGTGCCTCACATTGAGTCATTTCTTTCATCGCTGCTATTCAAATATAACTGGATGAGCAGACTGAAAGCAAACTTTTTATAAAGATATTCTCCATCAAAAATCTACCTATAAACTAGCAGTGATACATTTTTATAAGATAGGGGAAGGTCATAATGTAAAACCTATGGAGAATTATCACAAAGCATTTAAGCACCTTTCAGCTCATTGTTTTGGTTTTACAGCTGAGAAAAACTGCCTCAATCTACTTCCTCAATCTTCAGCGTTGTTGAGCTTGAAAGCGTTAACCAATATTCACAGACCAACTTGTATATATTTAGCATTTTAGACTCAGGCAGGTCCAAAACCGGTTATATTAATGTCTGAATCTTACAAAAATGTTGTGCAGGTGTAACTGAATGTATCCAGGATTTGCAGACAACATTACCCCTGATGTTTTTGTTTGTTGCCCACACCTAGCTGTGTGTCACAGCTGGCTGCAGCATCGCACAGCAGCTGAAACAACAAGTGCATCTCTTAACTTAGAAAGAGGCTGTGCACATTTACGTATATAGCACAGCAACAGTAACTCCATTAACACTGGATCAGTCTGGATCTGATGGTAATTAATGTTCTGTGTTTTGCAATACATCTACACAGGCTGGCTGTTACATGGGCATTCTGGGTTTATATGATGGGTTTGCTTGCGTGAGGAGTGACATATTGTGTTATCTTAACTGTGTGTGGCAATTAGTGCTAGTCTTTGTGAATTATTGCCTTATTTTAGCCGGTTTAAGCACCCTCCTAATACTGTACATATTTGGCGATTGAGGCCACAGTGACCAGTTGAAAAAATAGATTGACTTAGTATTTATAGACTAAAGTTGATGCTTTTTTAATGTGAATCAACTAGAGGCAGCATATAGCTACTCTCGGTATGAGCGTCAGCCTCAAGCTGTGGTAGTTGCTGTATTCTTCCATTGTGCTGGTATTGTGTATGATGTGTTACTGGAGTGACTTAAACCACTTAACTGAGTTACCACTTAAGTAACCGAGCCACTGTTAATGTTACTAGATACACCTATGCTTTTAAAACTATGACCCATCTGCTGTATAAGTCTATGGTTAACCTTATGTCACAAACATTAAATGGGGCATGTGTGAATGGAGTATTGACTGATACGAGTGTACATGTAATAAGTTGAGATTAAGAGAAAACAATGAGAAATTAATTACGTTTATATGTAGTAACAGCATGCACATGTGTTTTGATTTCTACTGGCTTGTCCTTTAACCTCTATTAGCCATTTCACAGCTGTAGATCTATACTGCTTGATGCTGCTGTTATCACTCAGTGTCTATACATGCCCTTTGTTTTTGTAGGGTTACATCTAAGTGTGCCCAGTATTGCTTGGAACAAGAATTGTTATGAACAAGCTTTGCAAAGAAATCAATGTCTTCAATTCAGCGCACTATGTAGTTTCTCCTGACGAATGGCAATATAATGGCTGACAGAACTGGCCTGCAATATTGCCACAATATTGCTTCTCCATCATAATTGCTGCCCCGACACCTTCATTTTCTACTCCACTTTCTCTTTGTCTTTGACCTCTCCTCTCCTCTTTTCCTCTCCCATCCTCCCCTCCTTCTTCCCCCTTTGCTCCCCCCTCTCCTCTCTGCCTCTTGAGCTCTAAAGACAGTAATCAGAGCTCATTGACTCGGGGCTGACAACACATTGTCATCACATCTTGGAGCTTGTTTCAAAACTGAAGTAGACACTCCTTCCACAAACCTGGAGTTCAAATACACAAAAATACAACAAATCAATCACCTATGCAAAAATCCTTTATTGGAAATAACCACACTTCAATCATGACGGGGGAGAGTAAAATCAAACCCACATTTAAATGGAAAAGAGAGATTTAAATAGTCTTTGTCTTCTGATTAAATTGAACTCAAAGAACTTAAATACTTTTGTTATCCTTTAAATGCTAAGGCTGCAGTGACTTTCAGTTATATATACAATGAACACATCTGACAGAGCTGTTTTGGCTTTAATAATTGTTACTATTAAACTGTTTCCTAGAGAATAAGACAGCTTTGCTTTTTCAAACCAGTATAGAGGATTAGAGGAATTTGTATTTGAAGATTACATTCTCACAAGAGTATGATTTCTGTTTCTGTAGAGCAAATGTCAGCACATACACTTGTGGAAATTGTATTGCATATAAAATGGCCCTTAAATAGGATTCTGACTAGACTTTGACAGGAGGTGATGGCTTCTATGTAATGTGTAGCATCATGGTCTGATTATTTTGTGTGTGATGCTGTGATTTCTATAATAACCCTTCTGTCAGCTTCTTGATCACTTGGCCTTTTGAACCTGCATGATGTGCGTGTGTGAGTGTGAGAGAGAGACAGAGAGAGAGAGAGGGATGATGATGATGAGGAGGAGGAGGATACTCACTTTAATCATTATTAAGTCTGAGGTGAGAGGGAAAAAGGGAAGTGAAAAGTACTGTTTCTATGGTAACCGACATGTCAGCAAAAGGGAACGGGGGACCTTTGTTTTTCCAGGTGAGTTCACAGACACACACACACATGCACACACATACACAAAGATTATAGGTAAAAAAAATCTACACCACTTTTTAAGTCATGAGTAGAGACACTGACCACAAGTTAGACAGGCCAGGGGCCAATCACAGTGAAGTATTTCACACCAAAGGACCAGATCCTTCACAGGAAAAGGTTAATTATAGGGTTTAAGGACTGAACCGTGTTCATCCTGTGAGAATCCTCAGCTGCAGAGTAACATCAGATTTAATGAGTACTCGAGAGGGCAGTGAAGACAAATTGATGCGCTTTCCATTCTTTAAAGTAGCTTTCAGATTGCTTTACAACCTTAACTGTTTATTGGAAAAATGTTCAATGCAAGGAGCTATAAATAGTACATAAAATAATCTGTCACTCACAGAAAACTCTCTGTTTCTTGTGGTTTAGTTTTTAGTTAAATTCATTAAAGACACAAATTGAACTTGACATAACTTTAGCTTATAAGTGTCTTTACCACTCCTCTTCTTGACCTAGTTATGTTTTCTATGCAGGAATTCCAGGAAAACGTTTTAACTTTTGTTGCTCTGACTTTAATTGCTCTATCTACAATTCCAGTGCCCAAATCAATCAGATGACCATAATCAGGCCAATCATGAGTTCCTGAAACCGAATCAATACTTTTTAACCCAGGAGAGTGTCTTTTTTTCCTCCTTGGTAATTCTCTCTCCATCTGTCTGTCTAACAATCTCTCTTTCCTCTCCATCTGCCTATCTGTCTGTCTGGTTGCTAGGATACAGTTGGTCTCCAGGTCGTATATCGGCCCTAAAAGGAGCATGTAAATTACAAACGTGCCAGCAGTAGAGGCATGAAATGATGTGGCACTGATGGTCACACATAAAAAGATTCTTCCTTTTGATTTAGTTGCGAGGGACCTTGAGACATTGCAAAAGCAAACAAACACAGAATGGCTCTTCTTTAGCCTAATAATGCTGAATTTGATTGTGACCAAGTACTGTAGGGCAGTTTTCATTACGACAAAAGAAAAGGAAGAGACACTAGCAACATTGTTTTTCTCTTCTGCAGAAAGGTGGAAGTAAATTATAAAAAGGTCAGTGTCATGGAGTATCTGCCCTTTTTGTCTGACTCCTCGCAAAGTTAGAAGTTTATAAAACTTAAAAGAGTTTTGCTGAGATGTTTGAAAATGTCTGGATGTCTGAGAAGAACTTTACTAATGAACATAAATGCAGTTGGTTTGGATGGAGATGTCTCATTGTAGGTATAAAATGAGCTAAAGTTGGCTGAAAGTCCTGTTGTGTGTTGTTACTTGAGATTGAATTTACATTGTTGAAGCCATGCTGTTACTATGTGTTAACACTGCAATCAGCCTCAGTGAACACACCCCATGGAATGGTGCAAGATGCTCTAGTTGCATCTATGTAACAATTTTCAAAAACAGCTGGGCTCCAGGTATTTGTCAGGTGTTATTCACAAAGTAAACAACCAGAAACCTAAAAAGCTTTTGCACTCAAAGATGTTTCTGAAATCTCGCTTTTTATCAAATTATTTACACAGCTACAGATGTTTCAGCAAAGACACCTTCTTCAGTGTGAATGAGCCATATTACACCTAGAGTATCTCTATCTGCACAATGAAACTAGTGCAGGTGGTTCTGATGACAGTGATTAGAGCTCATGTGCATCAGTAAGAGAAACTCAAAACAAAGACCAAAACCTAATGAAGGAAAATGAAACAACTAAGGTATCTAAAGGTAGCTAAAGTAGAAGAGCAAACATTCACACACACAAAAAAAAATACAAGTATGGGCCTACATAATCACATACACAAATTAATGCACATGTATATTAAATTCCAACATCTCAAACAAGCCATCATACATCATCGAAATATTTTTAAAAATCCTCATTAATACATTTTCATTCATCTGAGAATAAACTAATCAGCTCAAGTTTTTGGTTGTGCAGTAGTAAAACGACAGCTACAGAGTTTCTACAGCAGGGGTGGGCAATCATGTACCATGGAGGGCCATGTGTAGGTAGGTTTTCCTTCCAACCAAACACTTCCAAAGGTGATTTCACTGATTAACACACCTAAGGCCCAAGAGGTGTGTTAATCAGTGAAATCACCTGTGGAAGTGTTTGGTTGGAAGGAAAACCTGCATACACACGGCCCTCCATGGCACATGATTGCCCACCCCTGTTCTACAGGGATAACAACCTGGGATTAATGTCTGTCTCCTACTTGTTCAAAGTTCTATGTGCACAAGCTTATCCTTTAAATTTTGGGCTCTTCTATATGCAGACCTTTGAGGATGAACAAATACACTGAGTGATTTATCAGGTTGGAGAATATACCAATGCTTAGAGATGACAGTATCAGTGTTTTACAGAAAAGAGCCTGTTTTTATATGTCTATGGCATTGTAATGCCTCCATTAACCAATGCTCAGGACACTGATGTCTTACATGACGTAACATCCGAAAATCATCTTCTAATTTTAAAATAAGATCTCTCTCAGAAATCCAATTAATGTTATTCTAGGGAGTCACGCAGAATCAATGTGTGACTGTTAGGCTATGGTATCCTAACAAGGAAAGACAGGAACATTGCAAAACAAACATTTGAGGATGAAGATTGTGACAAAGTGGCTTGTGAGTGAGTTTAGTAGGAAGTAACTGTCATTGTGGAACTAGGTTTTCAATTAATGTGCCATGGGCAGGCAGCCAATTCAATTCGCCAGCCTTGTTTATCATGCTAAACAAAATCAAATGAAAGGTGCACTATATTCAGTAGAGTATCAGCAGAAAGACAAATTCAGAAAAGCCTAAATCTGATACAAACTGAAGTCATCAGCTACTCCTCTAAAAGTCACACAAAACAGTAAACATCACCTACTGGTTTGTGGACTCCTGTTTTGAAGCCTCAAGTTTGTTTTTTGATCGTCGCTATGTTGAGTTTTTGGAGCCAGATGTGACCATATTTGTACATGTCCTTTAGTATAACCAAATGCTGAACAATACTTTTATAGGTGACCAACATGTTACATTTAACTGAAGACACACTGAAATAGCATTAGTAACAGCTACCCCTATACTCTGTGAATCTAAGCTTATGCCATGATTATGTTACCTAACCAATATTATTGTCATGGTAGTGACTTGCCTGTGATTTCACCCACTTGTCACTCACATAATAAAATTGAAAGAACTGAGTTATATAAAAATTAATTGCCCTATAGTTGGCAATAATGGCCTTTTTGTACCAGGGTGTACGTGGGGAGTGACTCACTTTTGGAGCCAGCCTCTAATGGACATTTGAGGAACTGCCGTTTTTGACACTGGGCTTGCTGGCTCCATTTTTCAATATAACAGGCAATGAGAGAGGCCTACCTGCTGTGTCTCTCCTCATACGCAGCAACTGATAATGACTGCAAGGATGAGTTACAGTGATGGAGAGTAGAGACAGTAAAAAGAAAATGAAACAGCTGAANNGTGTGTGTGTGTGTGTGTGTGTGTGTGTGTGTTCTGTCATAAGCTATTTTTGGGGACAAATTTCATGCTTAGGACCATTTAAATGGGGAGGGCTTGTCCCATTGAAGACAAAAGCAATATTCCCATTTGAGAAAAAGCCAATTTTTGGTTCAACAGTTGAATTTAGGCTTGGGTATAGACAAGCACTGGTTATAGTTAGGATAAGTCTCCAGGAAATGAATGTGAGAATATGTAATGTCCCCAAAGGTGACCATGATCTGATATGTGTGTTTGTGTGTGTATGTGTGAAAGAACTTTGTCTTCATTGCAGGTCACACAGATCCAGAGGATCTATGGATGCCATTTCTTTTCAGAGACACGGCGTTCTCAGTTGTCAAGGTTGATTAGTTGCAGGGCGCATCCAATTTCCCCTCCTCTCCCCTCCCCTACTCTGTTCATCCTCTTCTTTTTCGACTGTCTTCTGTCTTCTACCTGTTAATCGACTCTCTTATCTCCCCACCTTCCCTCCATTATTCTCCAGGCTTTATTCACTGCAGACAGCTGTTGTCCATAAGTCATTACCATTGAAATCTTTCACAATAAACAAACAAAGTTTAATATTGTAACTACACTGAATCAGGGAAGCAGGCTCCACATCTGTAAATTTAACAGAAGGTCGTGTACTTTAATGACAAATTATGTCCCACGGCAACACTCTGTTAGAAGCTACAAGCACAAGCCAACTGCAAAGACCTTGGTGTCACCTTAGACTCGACTCTGCTTCAAAAAACAATTTTCAGCCTGTTGTAAACAAAAACCAGTTCAGTCAATACAATTTTACATGTTAGAATAAAATCCATTTTCATGCTGCGATCACATTCTGTTTTTATAACCTGTTAATGCTAATAACCATAACCAGTTAATCTCTTACCACTCATACAATAATAAAGCCAATTCAATCTGCATATAAACAAGCTCTTTGTGTCCCGGACAATAAACCTAAAATCCACCATCATTGTACCTCCATTACCTTATTGTTATTTTCATGGATTATTTAAAATCTGGCCAAGTGACAACAGCTGAAAATGAGCATTTTGGCTGAGACTAGCAATCATCAATGTGCATTTATCCTGATAACAAATAAATGAAACGGAAAGAAATTTGAACTGTTGATCAAGTCAGAGAGTTCCAGAAAGAGGCAGCACAGGGTGTCAAGAAAGATAGTTTCAGGGATTCACATCAATGCTGTAATTATAACACCATATGCTGTCGGTGTGCATAATGTCTCTCTTTTGTGGATTTAATTGTACTTCACTTTTGCTCTCTCACACACGCACGAGCATAAACAGATGGCAGATAAATAGTATGATAAAATGTGAGCCCATTCTGGTGTGTGTACGTGTGTGTTTCTTTTTTTTTAAGGGAGTGCTTTGTTGGACTGGTTTGAGCAAGAAACCTGATCAGACACACACACACACACATTTTTATGATTGTCTCAAGCAGTGCTATGAAAGAGTGATATTAGCCAATAAAGCTCAATCTGCCATCATTCTGACAGCGTCGTTCAATACTGTCGGCTCACACACAGGCAACGCCTCATATCAAAACAGCAGCCTCCATGTGGTCAGATAAAGGTCAGTTCAAACAATAATTGACCACGAAGAAAAAAATATTTTTCTTTCTGCTCTGTCACATTAACCTCCTTCGCTTTCTGTCCAGTTACCGCTCTACTGGAGATCTATATCTATCAACAGAGACAGTGCAGATACACCTGGTTGAAAGCTGAAATGATGTCATGCTGATAAGCCTGTAAAGCACTCAGTCTCAAAAAAAAA
>JANJYQ010449093.1:0-12004 GCA_024605255.1 Rastrelliger kanagurta | reverse complement strand
TCCTTGCTTTAAAAGCGTTTTTACTGAGGTGCCCTTGAGCAAGGCACTTAACTTTCCACCTGCTTTTGGTGAATGTGTTGGACTGTCATCAGCAGGAAACCTTGATTGCATTCTGCAGCTTCCCGGTGTGAATGTGTAGAAGCGTTTGAATGTGAAGAAGGACATTACTGCAAAAGAGCAGACGTGCTCAGCACATCGTCCATGGCTAAATAAAGGTGAAACACATTAAGTCTGAAGGTGAATTCTAATTCCGATTATTTGCTAGAAGCATGACTTCTTTTAATGCTCTAGAAGCTAAAGGTTTTTTTTTTATATATCTTCTCATATATTTTTTGTCCATGCATGTGCTGAAGTGTGATTCCTGAAGCTTTTGACTCAAGCATGGAAAATATGCTTTTAGGTTCAATCACAGGGTGCTAGAACTCCAAATGCTGTCTGTTTCCAGGCTGAAAATACATATTAAACTCAAGTTGTTCCACACTGTCTGCCGAGCATCCATATCAAAGGTTTATCAATCATTTTCAGAGTGAAAAAATATCTTTACTTCACTGCTGATCTCGAACAATGCCAGGAAAAGGGCATTAGCGTTGCATCAGAGATTGGGCTGAAGCTTTGAGAAACAATAATAAGTCAGAACAGAGAGACGTCTTGTATTCTCTGTGGGGTATTTTCAGTGTGTGTTGTGTTGCTGTGTGCCTTCTTTCACTCTGATTGTTAAAAGCAAAGTATTCACAAACAGAGGCGCATATAGAATGTGGCTAATGACTGAAAGTGGATTTTTACTTTTCAACTTTGATATGTATAAAAAAAAAAAAAAAAAAAAAAAAAGCATTGGTGCGCTGGTAGTGAATTTTAGTATGCCTGGTACTCCTATCAGAATATCACAGGCATTTCAATGAGGCAGTCAGATGAACAGATATCTACACATAGCAGAGGAAATAACAGCAAAATAACAAATTCAATACTACATAACCCTCGTTATCAAGAGTAGCTACAAACACAAATTCAACAACAAATATGGTATAATTGAGAAATGCAATCATTACATATCAATGCGCCCATAATTTACTACTACACAGTCAATATATCCATGTATGCTCCATAAGGGTTCAATCTGAGCTGCAAAATATGAGCCTGCAAGTGGATTTGTCAACAGTTTCCATGGTGACCCCACCAGTGTTTGTCCATATGGGCTTCATGTGGGTTCTGACCCATGTAGACTCCATAAGTTTGCCCATATGGGGTCTAAGTGAAATCAGAATGGACTTTAAATGGGGCCCATCCCCTGAGAACAACAGCACTTTAACAAATAACAAGGGACAGGGGGGGAAAATGAACCACCTAAGATAAGCAAGTGACTAGAAACATTGTACAGAATGGAAAAAGTATCTTATAGGGTCATTAATAATGAAACGTTATTTGAAAAGAAATGAGCCTTTATCAGTTAAAGTAATAGTAACTTTGCAAATAATTATCACAAGTGAGCAAAGCCATAAGTTTTTTCCCCTAGTTTTTTTCTCGTGTGTGTGTGTTCACTTTCATGAACATATGTAGATACATATGTATATAGCAAAATAGTATGAGGCTAAATAGAAATTAATTGTTTACTGAAGATCTGAGGGGTACTATTATTTACTGTTATCCTTTCTTGATTTTTTTGTTTATATTTAATTTTGGTGGGATGGGGAAATGGGGATGAAAAATGTAAACACTCGAAAAAAATGTGTTCATAGATCTGTAAACTATATGCTTATGTAAAACAAGTGACAAATGAAGTGAAATGAACACAATAAAATACCATAAATAAATAAATGGGACCCATTTAGCCAGCCTACATGGGTTCACATGTGGGATCCATGTTTCTGAAATTTTCATAGATTTTATGAAGTCATTTTCTAGACTTTCATATATGATCTGTATGTTGAAAGTCTTTACCACATCTTAAACATTTAAATGAGTGGGACACACAAAATTTGTCCGTGCCCACTCAGTCACTCAGTACCTACATAGCCCGCATTTGACCCATGTGGGGCCCACAGGGACATGCTGGCTGGGTACTATTTACTGCTGTATCTACACAAAGTGGACTCTCTTGGTCTTAGAGTTCTCTTACCGGAGACACCATCAAACTCAGGTGTCCGGTCACCACACGATCTCGGTCGTTTCTGGATCCGGTTGGTGCAGGGAAAAAGTTTCTCAATGCTGCAGGAAGTTAGAAGGAATGTTATGCTAACTCCTTCAAACACTGTTCATATTGGGATTTGTATTTGATTCAAAGAGTCAAAAGTAAAAAGTGCTAACATGCCTCGGTGCTTTGGCAGCAGTGCAAAGCATCAAATTAAGCCGGTGAGAATTGCAGTGAAACATAAACAGCTTTCAAAAAAAAAAAAAAGTTTCTCTCAGAAGAACCTGAACCTCTCCCCTGTGCCCCGATATGACCGTTGCTCCAACCCAAACACATAAAAGTAAACTCAGTGAGCATCTTGGGGAAATGTCTTCATACGTTACAAAACATTGAGTCTAGTTATTTGCTGTATCTATATCTATTTGAACCTCCTAGAACAATTGCTGTTGAATGAGCTCACCTATGACAGTAGCTGGGAATGTTATCAGCTCTGGTTGAGAGTGTGGTTCCTCCATGGCTGATAGATCCCATGGTGTCCCGAGTGGCTCTTTAGATGCCAGTGGCAGTCAGCAGAGCGGAGCCTGCATGCCAACGTTAGAGAGAGGAGTAGTGTGACTCTCACAGGATGGCAGTGAGGATGTGTCTGCCTCCCTTTCATCCCCCCAGAGCCAACAAACATCTCTTGACAATCTTGCTGTGACTCCTCTTCAGGCATGGCCTGGTTCGCGCACGCTTCATTCTCAACGTTTAACTACCCTCTGACAGCATGTAATACAAAGCATCAGATGCATATCGTTAGCCTCATAGCATATCTGCCGAACTCATTTTTTCAGCTTTTCATACAGCTATACAGGGTGATGCAGCACTGTTAGAAAAGTGCATCATAACATAATGTGACATATCACAACATAATATAACATATTATAACCTATTGTAATATATCACATCATAAAGTATTGTAACGGATGCTAACGTACTGTAACGCATGACCTGTAACGCAACAACATCATCTGTCACAACATACACACAGCATACATACAACATATTATTCACAACGTAACACAACAAAACATAACATAATATTTTGTAATACAACATATTGTAACATAACATGTCATAATGTAACATATCGCAACGTAACATATCGCAACGCAACATATCGTAACGCAACATATCGTAACGTAACATATCTTAACGCAACATATCGTAACGCAACATATCGTAACGCAACATATCGTAACGCAACATATCGTAATGCAACATATCGTAATGCAACATATCGTAACGCAACATATCGTAATGCAACATATCGTAACGCAACATATCGTAACGCAATATATTGTAATGTAACATATCGTAACGCAATATATTGTAATGTAACATATCGTAACACATGTCATGATGCAACATATCGTAACGTAACGTAAATTTACATCAATCATGTAATCATGTATGGTTTATTTAATGTGATTTGTTTATACTACTTTACATTTAATATTTGTTGATATTTGCACATTGTACATTAATTTGTAATTATTTGTCAGTGTTAAAAATCTTCTGCACTGCTTTTGCAATGTTTTTACATTTTTGTTCTCTCCCGACAATAAAGCTTTTTTGATTTGAATATGAATTATTACTCATATTAATCTCATAGGGTGGGCTAACAGTCCATGTGTGGATGGGTTTAGACACGTCCGAGACCATCCATAGATCCACCTCTGTTCATATGGAGATGACACCAGCTGTGGAGAGCATGTCTCCCAGCAGATAGGGCTTACAGTATGGATTTATCCCACACCAATAAACGTCTCATAGTCTGTGCTCAGGGCTTCAATATGCATTATTATTCATGAATGTGTTTACCTTTTTTCCCCCCTCAGTGTCTTCTCCTCTGTCTGTCCCATTCACACAGACCATGCTATGCCATATACAAGCCTTATACAACATGAATTAATGCAGAAGCTCAGCAACCAACGTGATCTAGCTGCTAATAAGGCTGAAATGTAGGTGGAGACTACTCAATTCCACTCACATGCACATGAAAATATACATTTGGATATATTTAATGATGATGTCGTGTGATAAATAATTTCACAGAATAGTTCTGAATAGTTCGGCATAAGACTATATAAGTATAAAACTTTATTAAGTCCACTTCTGGAAGTACTCAGTAAATTCCACCGGTGCATTATCTCCCCTGCCACCTCTTAACAAAGTCTAGTTGAGCTTTTGAAATAGCTCACTTAAATGTTGCACTAGATACTCTGGAGAGTGATGGATTATCACTAATGTACAGGCGAGAGGGTCGAGGGCTGTATAGATATAGACTTCACAAGCACTAAAACACTTAAAATAACAAGCAAACAACAACACCCTGTAAAAAAATATATCAGCATTATCATTAAGGATAAGCTGGCTTGAATTTATTTGATAATTATTTGCTTTTTTGTTGTTGTTGTTTGCAAGTATTAGCAGTGGTCATGTTTACACGCTTACACAGGGACTGTTTGTTGGCTGGAAACCTACAATTTTCTTGTAATTCACACACTATGTTGAGATTTGATGTTCAGTTAGAGAATGAAAAAAAACAAAAAAACAGATTCTGTTTAACTAAAAACAGAGGAGTCAGAAAGCGGTCTCCAAACAATTCGCTGCATGAAATTAACATTTTGAACATTTCTCCAGGAGCACTGTTGGGAAATGTTTCTTGACGCAAGGCCGCTTTTTTTTTTTTCTTTTTTTTTAAGAATTAAATTATACATTACACCTACATGTATTGCACTTTGAATTTTTAAAACATCTGAGTGCAGTAAGTGCTCGTTATAATAACAGCTGCACTGTTAAGTTGAATCCAGTATTGCATATGTAGAATAACAGTGTGAGATTTTACTCATTATAGTTTTATTTCAACAGCTTCAATCAAAAACCATGTATCAAGTAACCGTTATAAGTTGCTCCACTGCTTCAGAATAAAACAATATAACTTGTAATTAAGTGTCATATCATAAATATATGTAAAAGCTTTATTTAAAGAATTGATAAGATTCAGTGTGTTTCTTCATAAAATAGATTAATCAATCAAAAACTTCAAATAGAATACTGAAAAATGTAACTGCATTAACAGTTGGTTCAATCTTTAAAAGTATAGAAAGTTTGCTGAGACTGCATGGCGGTAATTGGACATTCATTACAGACAGTTATCACAACTCAACTGTTTTATAGACAAAGCACAAAGGGATATATACATTTTCTACACATTGAACATTTATTTTATTTGTTTACATATTCTATGCTTGTCTTATTTTGAAAATTAGGACAATCTAAGAGCCTATGATTGACAGGGGCCTTAAAAAGTAAAATAATCCCTAACAGACATTGTAAAAAATTTATTTGTATGTGTATTCAATGAACTTAAACTTTATTTTTCTTATTTCTAGAAAAGAATGACCTATCCAAAGACTCTGCATTGTCCATACACCGTCCTCAATTTATATGTAATGGTTCAGTCCTGTCCCCTTCAGTGTCACTAAATACTGTACACATAGGTGATTAGATAGGTGGAGGAGTGATTACAGAAATTTAGCATGGTTGGTGTGGCCTGTGTGTGGTGGCGGGGCCGAAAAATCCCTGGTGGGTATGTGGAATAGTTGATGAGTTCCATAATTTTGGGACAATTGTAGAGGAAACCCTGTTCTTAAAAGATTTCTGCTTGATCCGTGGTGTTTGGTCAGAAGATCTCAGGTCTTTGACAACGTGTAACACTTGGTGGACACGCAGCAAAAATCTGAATTCAATTTAAAAGCTAACAGAGAGCCAGATCAGGGAGGTGAGTGTGTATGTGTGTGTATGTGCGTGAAAACTTTCTCCAAGTCAGTGGTGCATAGAATTCATCAAAGTTTGGGCACAATACAGACCTGAATGAAACTTGATTTTCAAAATCTGATTTATTTGTTTGTCAAACTTTAATCTTGAATCCAATATGACTCCGAGGGTTGTTTTTTTTTATTTTTAAATATGTAACTTAACAAAAGAGGACAATGGGCCAAGATTAGAAAAAAAAAAATAACGTCCGTTAAACTCTGTGGTTCCAAAAGGATTTATCCACATTGAGCTGAAAGAAAGTTTGCAGACATCCATGATTTGATGTTTTTGAAGATGCTTATTAAATTAAGTGAGGTCAGGAGAAGAAATAACATCAGTTACTTGTTTAAACACTTGAAACAACCTTCTGTTCTGCTCTGTTCTGTTCTTTAGGAAGAAAAAAAAGTAGCAGATAATGATGTGTTTGTCAGAAGTAAAGGGTAAAGTGGTGCAGCAATGTTGTAGCACCAAAAAACCTTTTAGTGAGGAAGTTAAAGAGAGATGATGATGGATATACCAAACCACCATGCTTCTCTAAACTAAGTCATTTTTTATGCATAAAACATTCCAAACCAAATATATTTCACCTTAGGCAACTAAATATGATTCATATAGTAGCCTGTACTGCTGATTGATATAAAACACATATATGAGTCATTTTGGAAGGAGATGATCAATTCTGACATTTACATTGGAAGACTTGTTTATTCCCATTCTAACAAGCCTATACGCACTAAAGGCCATCTCTTTCCACGTATTCCTCAGCGGCGTATTTCATTTTGAAATAACATAAAGATATTTATAATACATAATGTGACCGATACATAGACACGTCTCAATAAAAGCCTCTTAAATGTCTTTTTTTTTTCTTCCCCTGCATCTGTGAAGGAGGTGTACTCTGCTGAGAAAGCACTTTATCACCCTGCAAAGTCAGGAAATTCTGATAGAGCACTACTTTAATCAATGTCATACCAGTCAAATGCATTGTCATGTTGATGTGAAATTTCAAATCATCCCTTCTGGCACTTTCTCGCTGTCATCTTTCGCGCTATGATAGGCTTTTAACTTTTTTTTTTTTTAAATAATTTGTGAGTGAAGGTATGCGATGATGCCTACATTACACTACACTACATTGCAGTCTTGTTTTTTTTGTTTTTTTGTTTTCCAGCAGATGCGACTTTAACTTCAAAAGAACGAATCTGTTTGCATCGTTACCTTTCCTTTGTAAGCATTCAAATGACCTCTAATTACTGCTTCATATTCATTCTGCATGGTATAATGGACCATCTGTCCATACAACACTTTTAGTCCAGAGAAAGTTGCTGGCTGGATCGCAGTGAAATTGATTTCTAAGGATATGAAGAACTCTTCATCTTACTCCATATAGTCCTTTCACAGCACTTTAACCGCTTAACATATACTGAAGACTCCACTATACTCTATTCATCTCTGTCCAACAGCATCATATACAGTACAGAACAACTATGTATCAGCTTTTCAAACTCTGCACTACAGCAGTTTTCTGGTGTGTTGTATTCCAATATTCTATCAAATCTAAATATTCAGCATGTGTGGTCCTCATATACCTACTTTACAGTTTGAAATACAGTTCGGACATCTACCCATTACTTGACTGAGAAAGTATGTCCAAACTTTCGACTGGTACTGTATTTGGTCTAAAAACTGGTTACATAGGTTTGAATGGAATGTTGCAGTGTATGATTTGACATTGGAACCTACTGTTCATTTCTTAGCTCCTTCCAACAGTCTGTGTCCTTTTTTCCCCACTTTAACCTCCTGCAACCCTGGGTTCTCATATACAGGCATTATAATTTGGGTTTGCTGGACCTTAAACTTGATGCTGTTTAACCTGTTCATCACTAGAGGCCTCTACACTGGGAGTAAGACTGTCTTTCCATAAGTAAACACATTCACAGGGCATTTAAACACTCAAGAACACAGATCATTTTTTGGTATCAGAAGAAGCTAGGCTAGTAAGCTAGCATCAATATTTCTAGCTAAACTAAACACAAGTGAAACGCCAAGCTCTTAAGTAACAGGATAGCAAAAAACAGACTCTTAGGGATTAAAAAGGTAACTTTGTTCTGTTGTCCTTGTCCCCAGACAAAAGTAGACCAGCTACAAAACCTTATAAAATTTTAAGGATGAAATGTATTTAATTATGCTTAATAACACTGGTAGTTTGATGCACTATACAAATTTGACTAACTTTAACATCAGCAACAAGCTACAATGCTGCTACCAGGAAATATTCATATGAAGGCCTTATATCCAGATCAAGTACTGTTTTTTCTTCTAAAAATGATGTTGAAGGTTCTGCATCATTAATGAAGTACTTTTAAAAGAAATCGTATTATGGTGCATACCACAACAAGGGATATTACAGAAAATTAACTCTAGAGAGATGCAAAAAAGGTAGATAGATATAGATAAGCATATGAACAGAACAAAATGAAGAAATTATGTGGAGGTAATATTCATAACATTTTTTTTAAAGAAATTAGTTCAAAGCAGCACATTCTGAGTCAATCTGACAAAAAATGTACAATTACATCTACATCCAAAAATGAATGGCCCAAGAGTATAGAGTATATATCATTCCACAGACTTTCTTCAGGTGCCACCATGACATGACATCAAAATGACATCTGTGCATACAAGAAACAGTCTGCCGTGTTTCAATTGACACTCGTGTGGATAAAGCATTTAATCTTTGCTGACCACATACCAAAATCAACAGCTCTTCATTCACTTCATCCGACACTTCATTCAACATTAGTATTGTTTGGTTTTATGGAAACCGCAAGCGTGAGGACACACTGGGTCACTGGTAGAATTGTATTACTGTTTATGTATAAAAACCGCAGACGAATGAAACACATGTGAGAGGTCACATGGGTTGAATTCTGGCCAACAATGGAAGCAAGTTATTGTTGCAGTGTTTTAGAGGAATGCCTTATTTATATGCTGAGGATTGCTCTGTGGCATGAATATGAAGTAGCTATAGCCTGATAAATGTCGGTTTTATAGGGGTTGGGGGGGTGGGCTAGGCTAGGGGGATGTGATAATCACTGAAGTGAAGGTCAATGGTGGCCAATATTCTGCACCCATCCTTTTAGAAAACTAAAAGAGAAGAGGGTGAAGAGTACCTGAATGACCCACCCTCAGTCGCAAAAGGTTCTGCAAAGACTTCTCAAAAAGGTCAAAATTTTTTTATAGGAGCGCCACCCAACTGTTACGGTCAATATAGCCACGCTGCTTCACCCTTTTACAAGATCCAATGTTGCGTTAAAGTGAAATTTTAATCAGATTTTTAATTAAATTTCACCTCATTGACAGTCTCTCCAGGAAATAGATAAGCGTTCATGGAATGATGAAAAAAGTTGTAGATCCCAGTCGTAGTCTTGGGAGTAAATGCGCGAGCTGAATTAGCGGTACTACCCGATATTTTGCCGATCGATACTCGTTGGTCCCATGTGTTGTCCGCAGGCTGAGAAAGTGTAGCTGAAGGCTTTATTTTATTCAACGGCCCTCAGGCTTTTGCTTTAACTGATGATTACCATTTTAACTAGTCCTCCTAGAGCGCAGCGCAATCAATAGCAAAGGACAGAGCTGTTAGAGAGAATATGGATTTTTGTTACATAATAAGTATAAGGAACATGTCAGTGGAAATATATTAAAAGATGCTCATATCATGTCTTAATGCAAGTGTTAGGCATATCTGTGATGTACTGTAAAAAGACTCATTCAGTCTTGTATGCAAGTATGCATCATCTACAGATCAGTATTGCCCCCCCATGCACCGCTATTGATCCCATGGTCACTGCGGACAACAACAGCGGTCCACAACGGCAACGGTATTTGACAAATTTGTTTTGTAAGCGTAATTGAAAAGAAAAAGACATACTTTAGTCTAAATGAATCATCGAGTTTGACGTTTGTTGCCTTTTTTTCCTACATTGACATTGAGTTGTGTCCTCCTCATTATTTCTCCCATTCTGAAAAGAGGTGGTAGACGTCCTTCTCTAGATGACAAAACCACACATTTTTTTTAAAAATTGACCGTAATGAACATTCTTTTCTTCATTCCGAACACTCTAATCGCAGTGATAAGTGATTTGTGAAAACGGGAAAATTAGGAGGTGAAAGGAAAAGAAATGTGGAAGGTCATATTACTCATTTTGCATTTTTTTCTGATGTAATGAGTTACATTTTTCAAATGTACTTGTGTTATGTCCTTTTCCCATTTCACTTACATTTTTTTAATTTTTCAATTTCATTTAATTCATTACTCAATTTAAAATTGAATTAATTTATGAATAACACACATGAATCAACATGAATCTGTAAAAGTGCTAGTGCTAGCAGGTCAGGTCATTTTCAGTAAAACATAGTGAAGCCAACATCAATAGTGACCTTACTGCCTCTGCCAAAACTGTGCTTTGACCAAGTGCATGACAAAACAATGAAACAATGAATCAGTGGTCAAACAAAAGGAAAAACATATGGATGTGAACATGGGCTTAGATGTCTCACCTAGCTTGTCCAGTATGTTGAAGCTAGAAAGATGCCTTTAACCTTGACATAGTATTCAGGTCAAGTCTGACCCATTTTGACATTTGAGAGATGTAAACACACCCCAAATGGTTATTTTTACCCTGAATATTGATGACCAAAATGCAAAACATTTTTAATATTTTAAAATGTTATACTCTTGTCCATTGAGGCTGTTCTGGGTCAAATTGGACTTGCATCTATTGAAATGTCTTTTATTTAAACGAATAGCTGATAGTTTTAACAAGATAGCAGTTATGAGTAGCAGTTATTAATTAAATCATTATTGCTATGGACATGACATTGTGCGATAGTAGTAGTTTGGTGTAAAAGCTAAAAAAAACTACTCTCTCTTCTCTGAAACATTCATCAATGTTTAATCACACATTTATTGATCAGTCACATCCACTATTGAGACATTCTAAATAGATTTGGTTCATAATAATGGGATAGACACCTTTTTAGAGCGGGTCAAAGCTGAGCCAGAACATACTGTGATGGTGGAGAACATGAACAGTATGTAAGGATTAACATCTGATTCTAAGGAGATGACTCAGAGATTTGATGTTTGCCTGCTATCCAACATGTGTATCTCATTCATTCCATTATTTTTTCCCCATCTTTTTTAGCAGATTTTGAAAACAGTCTAACTGGAGTTAGGGGTGATTCATACCTGTCTCACTGCTATCATTTACAGTAAAAAAAAAAAATGAAGCTGTGGAAGCAGTTGCCAGGAGCAGTTTAAGTTTTTCCAAAGAACAAAACAACTTTGACATTAAGCTGACATTCAGAAACCTGTACAGTTTCACACTAATTACCATTTTTTATGTAGCTGGGTAGATTGTTAATTGTATATAAATGATATACCCATTCTTAATCCTTCCTACAAAATACCGATTGTGCAGATTGTGTCTGCAACCTGGGGGAACAGCTGTTACGGAACACAATGCCAGACCTATTTAAGTCAAATATGCAGGAGGTAATTCAGAGGTCTGGAACCAGGATACCAATACTGATGCATGCTGTCAATTATCCTGTCAGGATCCTCAATTATCTTAAATGGGCCATTAAATGAAGTGGTGCTTTTTAAAGAATACACATGATGGCTGACCCTTAATTGACTTCAGTTTTATACTGGTGCACTGAAAATAAATTTTTGATATGGATGCAATAAATCTGAGATGATCCAGTGATAATCCAGAGATAATGATGTACCAAGTCTCTAATGTGACATAGGAATTGTATACATTATACAAACGCATATATACATATACAAAATGTATGAACATGTATGCAAATATAGGGTTAGTGTACATAGGTCTGCATCATAAACTACAAGATTCAGCAGTGTAATGCTGATGAATATCCCCAGAAAAAAAACAAATATACAGTAAACCCTCGTTTATCGCGGGGGTTACGTTCCAAAAAGAACCCGCGATAGGT